>CAIGRK010001895.1:0-14122 GCA_903798315.1 Fraxinus greggii | reverse complement strand
GCTGGTTAAATACAAATGCTCTTCCTTTCTCCAACAGATATATTGAAACTATTTCAGCCATTTTTGTAGTGCAAATCAATGATAATTATATTCGTGTGAATATGAAATGTATCATAAATGGTGTAATTTGATTTCATTATCCATCTTAGAAAACATTTTCTATAGCATATAAAATAAAAGAGGTCTTCTCAGATCAAGTTTTAAAATGTGACATTGGCATAATTATATTCCCTTCGTCCAGTTTATAATGTCAGACATCCTAATTGCAAATACACATCAAACTTAAACTGAAGAAAATGAATTTCAGACACTTCTGTTCAAGATTTTAATTTCAAAAATTATGATATGCAAACTGTTATAGGACTTCATATACAGGGTAGCAGTTCAATTTTTCTGTTTTTTTTTTTTAAGAAGACTCAACCGAGTAAATTTTAATTTCCGAAACTCTAATTACAACCTATATACGGGTTTGTTACGTAAATTTCCTCAAAACATTTCCTATCCGAAAATGAAATGTCATCACACTTGATTAGTATTGGTTTAGGCTTGGACCAATACAGTACTAGACATACTGTCAACGGGTGAGTGATGTGGAGAATCTAAAAGGCATAACAAGGCCAGGCAAGCACTGGTACCATTTGGTTCTACTTTGGATTGTCTATATGTTCATTTAGCTTGTGTTGCAGTAGCTTTCATTTTTCACATACAACCCTATGGGTGCCAGCCATGTGGTTGATTATGAGTAAGACGTCCTTTCATTAGTAGTGGGCTTGACATAACAATCGACCAATCAAGGATAGAGGTAATTGGAAGTACGTAACTCTTGGATATTCACTCGTCTCTATGTACTGAACTTTTTTCCAATCTATTAAAATATTTATTTCTTATTTTTGTCCTTGTTCAAACCTAAAATGACAAATTATAACCTAACACATACTTCGGTTTTTAATTACATTTTGATACCATAATGCTGCTTGAGTTTGTATGCAACTGGCCCAATGTATCGCTAACATGGTAACATGTGGCCTAATCAGAATTGATAAAAATTACAAAAATATATTGCATGCATGGCCTTACTTCATAACTTGAATTCAAATACTATGGTGTAGGGAGTGAGCATGTGCTTCCTAGCGCTAATTGGAATATATAGCAAGAACAGATGAGTTGGTTGAGCATCTTCCAAAGAGAAAGCATACTATCCTTTGGAGGCGTCTTAGATTTTCCTGCATCACTTTGTACTAAACTGGCTTGCTTTTCTCTTATCTATCCATCTTGGATTTAGGTTTATAGTTCCAAAAGAAAGAAACATGTGACATGCATGTGGTTCATTTTAGAGTAGTATTGTCTGCTTCTCTCTTAGAACAACAATAGTCTAAAGGTTGCCACCTCAGCATCATTAATATAACAATAGCAATTGCATTTTTTGAATATATCCTTTTTCATTTTTTCTGCTCTCTTGGATGACTGGGTCTCTTCTACATGAACGTTCAACTCTTCTTGGTCAATGATGGTTTCTCTACTTTTCTCTCTTACTTTTGAATAGATAATATCATGCGTCCAGTCCGTAGATCCAGGTTATGTAACTTTATCTGATTGTCTCACTAGTGAAACAACCCCACCCCAGCCCCCGACCCCAAACCACCACCACATGCACATTTGCGAGGTAAAATCCTAACTAACACTTGAGTTATAGAGTGAAGTTGAACTCTTAAAGAGTAGGCTAGTGCTTGTGTCTCATACTACCCAACCTACAGAAATCAGAAGCTAAAACGTTTCATTCCTTAATATCAAGATAAGACATTAAATATTAAGTCCCAATTTGGCTCGGATAAAAATCAGATTTTAGTAAATTTTGATTGAAGTTGATGAAAAGTATGGTTGAAAAAGTTGATAAATACGTGGGTCACATGAAACATGTGGTAGAAAATAAGTTTTGAAAAAATGAGGGTCCAGGGGCTTAAAAATTCAACCACAAAATGGCTAACTTATAAGATTTAAATTGTGCACATTCCATGATTACTTTTCGAGTTCTTCTTACTACTCCCAACTAAATAGAAACATTGCAATAACTTTGGCAGCATGAAATGAGGCTTTGGAATTAAAACTAAAATGAAAATCAATTTACTTCTGATTTGTAGAAGTTCCAATCTCCAAATCGTAGGCTTAATCCATAAAGCCAAACACAAAATTATCTCATATTTCTTCTCCAACATTTTCCTTCAATCATGTTTTTCTTTTTATTATGAACAAGAATAAACTCTCCTTCTCATAAGTCATAACATCTCATTACACCACTTGAAACACAATACTAAAAATCAATAAATAAATAAAAACACTTTTAATTGAAAGTTCAAGATTGAAATAATTTCAACAACATGCCAGCCCCATTAATCGTTAACTACTGTTAAAAAAAATACACTTTAAGCATAAAACTTGTTGACAAAGTATTGAAATTAAATACATATAGCACACATTATGGATTCGATACGTACCGGTTTGGAAGAAGGGTGAGCTAAGACAGTAACGACGCCATTTCCCTTATCAGAAATACCACGGAAAACAGTGTCGCCATTTGAAGAGCCACTGCGCCACCACTCCGAGGAGTAAAACCAGTCACCTTCATCTTCGATACGTCGATTAATCCCCGTTGAAAATCTTCGAAGATTCTTCTTCAAGCTAAATCTTGCTAATTTAAACATTTGTTTCCTTTCTTTTCTCTCTTTTTTTTTTTTAAAAAATTTTTCTGTTTAGCTATATGAACTGTAATAAAATTATAGAGACAAAAAACTAGGGGTTTTGGACTTCTTAAGACTAAGGTTGTGTTTGGAGTGGACATTTGTTTGGGGGGTGGGGGGGTGGGTGGGGTTACACTTAAGGGTGTGTTTGAATGTGACATTTGGATCTTTATGCGAATGATGACAAGAGTGAACACTTTCTCTAAATTTTTGATATAACTCGATAAGTAATTCGATAAATCTTGTGACTAGCAATTGTTAGTAATTATCAAATCTCGTAAAATAAAATAGTATAGAGGTAGAAAGTCATTTTCAAAACTCACATTATATGTTACTTAGAGTTTGTTTGTCTCCCATTATTGGGAGAAGAATGAAATTTTGAATAGTATTTTTTGGAGAATGTGTGATTGAAATTTAAAGTAACTTTATTGGTTTGTGTGTAAAATATTTTATAGGGTAAATGTGTAGTGGAGAATCTTACTGTAACAAACAAAATTTTAGATTAATGATAAAGAAACATGAACTTATAAACTCATGTAAAACATCCAAAATTATATATATGCGCTCAAAAGCAACTTTTTAACCTCCCCCAAAACATCCCAAAGTAAAGAAAAATCTACTTATAAGCTCATTCAAAACATTTGAAGTAAAAAAAAAAATCACTCTTCACGGGATTTGCAATTCATCAATAGCATAAACAAACGTCAACAAATATAAAATTACAGTTCTCAAACTCATATTAACTTCCTATTTGGTGGGAATTAAAATAGATTTTCAGTGAATATGATACAAGTTGATGAAGTGAGTAGTTGAAAAGTTGTAAAAGAAAAAAAAAAATTCATTTTTCAATTCAAAGAATCTCTCCCAAACAAGCTATTAATATGAAACCAAAAACAAAAATAGTACTTTTTCAGCCTGCTTCATTTATCATAAATTATCCATCCACAGAGAAGAACAGCAGGATCAGAAATATCATACATTTCTGTACAGTTTTGTTCAATTCTGATTCCCTCATATACAGGCTAACGGTACAGAACTTTAACATATTGTAATTTTCTAACAACATGGTGCATTGTCGCAACAGGTTTCATCCATTGATATCACCTTTTCACAACATTCCTTGGCAGTCGTCTTCATTCTAATTCAATTGTCAACTATCAACATAGACATAAGCTAAACTAGGACGGTGAAGTAAAAGTGACAAACGGCGTTAGAATTTTTAATGGACAATTCAAAATGGAGGCAGCATCCTATATAACCGAACATGGGGGAGGAGCATAAAGTTTGGAGGCTGAGGTCAAAATCGGCTGCCAAAAACGCAAATGCCAAATTTCTGTCTGCACAAGGCAACAACTAGATTTAGTAGAATCAGCAAAAATTGTTGCGCCATACGTTACTCCTGCAAAAATTCAGAAAAATATTCAGTTCAACAGATGTCATCATCTCAAATCTGTTGCACGACTAGACAATCGGTCGGAGCAAGACAATTCATTAGAACTTACCATGTACCAGTAACATTCAGTAAGTCCAGTTTCACGGACTGTCATCCCAAAGTGAGGTATATCTCTATCAGCTTAATTTTTTACCCTTTTGTGCTTCCAGGTGTTGCATCATTCATGATTATAGATAATGCAATTTCCGAAAGTTCAAGTCTACAAATTCTCACTTAGGGATGGTAAATGATAGCATGTTACTTGTCCCCTTCATATTCTAAGTGCATATATTACATAACAATTTGTCATCATTCTGAACTTCCACATGTTTAAAGTACTTGATACTAATTAAGAATATGCAGTTTACTGCTTGATGTCACTCCTCTCATTTTGATCAGCCAATTCACCCAAATTAGAATTGATTACAACTACAGCTTTCCAATATCATGACCTAAAAATGTTTTGAGAACAAAAGGGAGCAGATCCTGATCAAAAGCTTTTGCTCCAAACATATAATACTGAAGATGTTGTACAAAAGAAGAAGTGAGCAATTGTTTCTCAACATTAAGGGCGTGTTCGGTAGAGATTAAAATTGGATTAAAATTGAAAAACTAGCTGTTGTTGTTGACTTTTATTAGACGATTGGGATCCAATAACGGCTAGATTTTCAATGTTAATTGGCTTTTAATTCCTACCGTACACGCCCTAAATTACTTCCCAGAGATACAACAGAAAAGCCTGAGAAAATTGAATATGCAGTAGGTCTGGAGCCTAATTAAATATCCAAGCCCGTCATTTGATATCGAATCACTTGGTTTCTCCAGAGATCCAACCCATATCAATTCGTGAAACTTCAAGCAGAGGATGCTAATTTGCTAAACCTTTTAAGGCAATATAAAAACTTGTACTATTAACTTCAGTCTCATCTAAATCTCAATATAATTTTATTCATAAAGAAAACGTAGTAATCAAGCCACTAGCATGATATTCAATTTTCATCCGTGGCAACTAGTACATAACTCTTGCTAATTGTCATGTAAGAATATAAGCTTATATCATTCCTAATTTTTCACATCAATCTATATTGCTTTACAAGGTACGCATTGCAGTTCTGGGAACCATGGTAGCATAATAGGTTATAGGTCACATTGTTTCACAAAGTATTGGGTATCTACTCCACAAGTATGAAACCTAACTTTTTTTTCTTGCTTGATGTGCCCGACGATGTATTATATTTCTTAATTTATTAATTAGTTATCTAAAGAATTCACCTTGACTGAATGTTTGTGTCTTTTGGCTTACTGATAGATTATATTCGGCTTCAAGGATTCGGTAACATGGCTGAGTGATCAAGGCAGATATAGTTCTGTACAGGTTCTTTAGCACCATTGACATCGGATCGGTCAATTAGATCTCACTCAAAAGCTCTATTATCTTATCACCTGAAAGTTGTTTTATCAAAAAAGGAGCACCAACTTTCTAGAAGGACAAGGCACAAACTAACGTGTTATAGCAATTAAATGCAATGAATTGAGTGGAAGAATAGTAAAACAGATTTACTAATTGAGTTGCAAACATCAATGGCAACATTTTCTTGAATATTATCACTCGTTGAAGACATTATAACGAGAAAAATGATTTTCTTAGTGAAACTAAAATATATCTTCTTGAATCCATACAAGGAATTAATGAATCTGTGGCCCTGTTTGAGCTTATTTTTTGAGAATATATTTTGTAAAAGGTGATTTTTTTTTTATTTTTTATTTTTCAAAGAATGTGTTGTCAAAAAGTATAGAAATGTTTTGGGTATACGTACAAAATTATTTATTAATTATTTTATTAAGAAAATGTGTGGTTAAAAATGAATATGGGAAAAAATGAGTTCTAAATAATGGGGCTCAAACAGGGGCTAAAGAAACCATGATATGGATAATAGGAAAGGCAATAAGGAACTTTCGAAAAACCTTGATAAGCTTAATTCACATGAGATGGTATAGAAGAATAAGAATATGGAGTAGTCAAGTAGGTTCCAACGAAAGTAATAGATATATCGTGTTAAGAGATAAAATCTTATATCGAATAAAAATGAAAATATTGATCAAGTTATAAGGACGTGAACTACTCCTTATAATAAAATTGACATTTTAAGATGGAACTCAAAATCTTAATATGGTATCAGAACTCATTAAACTCCAATGAAAAATTCGATGCGATTAAGATTTTAAAAAATTAACAAGTGATTTCAAAATTGGTTTGCTCAAACGAGCCACCATTTTGTGGAAGCATGTTAAAGAATAAAATCTTATATCAAATAAAAATCCAACAATAGACCACTTTATAAAAGTTTGGTCTACTTCTCTTAATGAGATTGACCTTTTAAGATGGAACTTCAAGCCTTAAGATGGTATCAAAACCCATTAAACTCCATCAAGCAATTCGTCCGATTAAGACTCAATAAATAAGCACACGAATTTCTTGCCCAAACGAGTCACCATCTTGCGAGCGCATGTTAAGGGATAAAATAGCACATCGAATAAAGATTAAAATATTGACCAACTTATAAAAGATTAGCGCTTAATAATGGTATCAAAGCCTATTAAAGTCCAACGAGTAATTTGATCCGATTAAAACTCAAAAAATGAGCATACGCATTTCAAGATTGGTTTGCTCAAACGAGCCACCATCTTGCGGGGGAATGTTAAAAAATAAAATCACACATCGAACAAAAATGAAAACATAAACCAATTTATAAAGGTTTGTATTACTCCTCTTAATAAGGTTGACCTTATAAGATGGAACCCCAAATCTTAAGAGCATGCAAATTTCAAGATTGACCTGCTCAAATGAGTCATCATCTTATAAGTGCATGTTAAAGGTTAAAATCACACGTCAAATAAAGATGAAAAAATAGACCAACTTATAAGGATTTGGATCATGAAATCCCAAGTCTTACCATATAGAAAGAGAAATGCAAGCCCAAGTAACCATGAGGGTAATCATAAAATCTTGGTTGGTTGGTTGGCCAGCTCAGATTATAGTAGAGAGACCAAGTGATTGAGATGATATTTCATTTAAGACATGCAAAAATACACTCTTGTAAGGAATTTTAGAGCAAATAGGAGTGGTAGGTTTGAATGATGTTAAAAAAATGATTTAGTATTCTGTAACTATCCTCCCTAAATCGTCTCTTTCAAGCTCTAAATTCTTCTTTTCTCTCTCTTCTGTTTTCCTCTATCTTCTTGCTCTTTCTCCGTTCTACATTACCGAGTCACTCTTGGCAGCATATAATTGCTGAGGACTTCGTAGAAACATGTAACAAAAATGCACATTGAAAAAATCAATACACACCTACAAGTATATAACAAAAAAGTTGATACAATACGAGTTAAACATGTCAGAGGACGAATATCAACCAAATCAAATTTACATTAAAAGGAATAAATGATGTGCCAAACTATAATTCGAAACCAAAAGGCACTAGTTATTAAAACATGGAATTTACCTTAGCATATAATGTATCAGAAAGCTGCCCAGCACAACAATTGAAACCGTATCAACACATAAAAAATAGCTAGTTGCAGATGGAAACCTTCCCTGTCCATTCATCAGTCATCCCATAATCAAGACTGAGCTCCCTCATCGGAGGGATATTCTCTATAGCAAACAGCATGAGGTGAGGGAAAGATATATCGTTGTGATCAAACAGCACGAGCTGCACTATAACATTGGGGCTGGAGCTGTGGCTCATGTAACAGGCTACATTCCTCATTCTTGATACATCCATGGCAAAATTCAAAGGAGGGGTTGATGGATATGCAGGGCGAACATAGTCTGAGAATATCTGTGATAAATCACCCCATTCAGCCCATCTTCCTGGAAATCGACTTGGGTGCACCAAACTATCACCGTTCATTGTGAAAATCTGGGCTTGCTCTTGAGTTAGAACAATTCCCGTAAATTCGCAAATAAAAGAGCCTGCCTGGATTAAGTCCAACGACCTCACTCCCCAACCAGTCTCCTGGGACCTAAATACTTCAAGCCGATTCCTTAGCCCCTTTTGGCTCACACGATTCCTACAAGTAGGAGGGCATTGACAATGGGGACCACACTCAAAAATTAATGGTTTCCCACGCACCAAAATCCCATTCAGATCATACGCGAACTCTCCCCCATTTTTATTTGCACAAGTGCAAACATCCAAACACCCACCAACGCAGTCACAGCCAATCCCCTTTGCACCACGATTATAGACGTGCAAAGGGAAACGTGTTGTGGTAAGATACTGATAGTAAAGTGGCCCATGGTCCTCATCGATATCATTAAAGAAAAACACGGGCATGTTTTCCTTTTTACCCGACAAATCAAGTGAAACATAACCTTTAGGCCACGCATCCAACTGCAAAGTCCTAAGACTCTCCACAAACTTCAACACAACACTTCCCATTTGTCCCTGATTTTCAAACCTAACAAGCTTGAACTTATAAACCCCGAACCCCGACTTCCCCACATCAAACCAAGTATCAGTTACCCGATATAAACCATCATACACGTAAACTTTACCAGGAGTGCGACCTTCACATTTAATACCGCGAATAACCCTCACCTCGATGCCATAATGCATGCTCCTCTCCAAGGCCAAGTTACCACATTCCAACTTCTGGTGCACAACCTGCCTGCTATGTTTGTCCTGCCCGCCATGCCCAGTGTAAATTATCACGTCCCCAGCATCCTCATCATCTTCATAACCCCCTGATACAATGATGCTTGTGGCAACGGGTTCCCCATTCGAGCTCTGACTCGCGGGGACATAATCAATCCCGGCTTGTGCCTGGCCGTGCAATCCGACAACACACAGCTCCATCCTGAAAAAGAAAACATCACCAATTGAAACTCCAGGGATAGCACCCACGATCCTCTTGTCTCGATATAACCATAGGCCTTGGTTCTTCATAAGCTGCGCTACCTTCAAATCCACTCTTCGCCATCTCTGAGGGGTCAAAGAATCCCGGCCTTTCTCAATATCTGCTATCAAGAAGGCGCGCAGGGAGTCGAACAACAACCGGGTCCGACGAATTTCGCCCCGGAAACAACGATGGGCCTCGGGTCTAAGATCCGTAACCCGGACGAGCTCCGACGAGCGCTGGTCTTGTTTGCGGCCACCACGTGGCGAAATAACAACATTACCAGCCTGGGTTTCAGGATTGTTGCAAGGAACTATAGCGCCCGAATTTGGGTCTGCGTCAGGAAGCACGGCTACGTCACCGTACTTCTGGAGTCGTTGGGCGAAAGTGGAGTGAAATAGCTCCGAAATGCGGTTGAATTCCGACGATACCTCGGGTTTAGGTGGCGGACGGGCGATGCGGAATTCGTGGGTCGGGAGGTGGGTTGTAGGGGGTAGATATGGTGGGGATTCATCAAGGGGTTCGATTTTGGGGGTGATTTTTGGGGTGTTTATGGATGAAGAAGAATTAGGTTCAGTATACAGATTCAGTTCTAGACAGGGTACAATCGAATCCATTTTCTTCAACTTTTTCGGGGATATTTGTAAGGAAACAAATTTGAGAAGTCAGGCGCTTGTTTGCAGTTTTGCAGTTGGAAGGTATGGTGGCATAGAGGTATGGGATTGGTAGAAATTGAAATGGGAAACGCAATTGGTAAGTTGTAATAATCCTACATTAACATAATTTTTGGGACAATAATTGATACGGGCGTGTTCGGTAGTGATTAAAAATTTAAAATCAAATTAAAATTGAAAAATTAGGCGTNTCTTCAACTTTTTCGGGGATATTTGTAAGGAAACAAATTTGAGAAGTCAGGCGCTTGTTTGCAGTTTTGCAGTTGGAAGGTATGGTGGCATAGAGGTATGGGATTGGTAGAAATTGAAATGGGAAACGCAATTGGTAAGTTGTAATAATCCTACATTAACATAATTTTTGGGACAATAATTGATACGGGCGTGTTCGGTAGTGATTAAAAATTTAAAATCAAATTAAAATTGAAAAATTAGGCGTTATTGTTGACTTTTATTAGACGAGTGGGACCCAATAACGATCGTATTTTCAATTTTAATTGAATTTTAATCACTACCGAACAGACCCATAAAATTACATTGACACCTTATTATTGGACCATGTTGAACACGTTCGGCTTTATCGTCCAATAACATGTTCCCAACTAACATTATGCCATTTTATCTCTCAATACTTTTCGTCGGAGTGACATAACCGAATGACAAAGTTTACGAGATCCAAATATTTATTCGTTTTATTTAAATTTCAACATTTCTTATTGCATTTTAATTCTTAAATGGCATTAATGATTTCTGTTCAAGTATTCTAATAACCTGCTTCTACATAAATGACAAATATTGTAACATATTTTACACTAATTTATTCTTAGCAAATTACCTGCTAACCTATGTAAACTGTCGAATCTAATCGATTCGAATCAATTTGGAGAGGCGTTAGTTTTTATTTTCGGGTTTGCTTGGACAAACCTGAAGATCTTGACTTAAGTAGTCATGTTTAAAAAAATGATTTTCAACGAAAAATTTCATTCAACACGATAAATTGAGCCAACAGATATCGATTTGTGTCGATTTGAGTTGATTCGTTGTGTAGGTTTGAGTTGATTCGTTCATCTCTTCAATTCAATTTTGGGTTGTAATTTCATTGAACGTTCGGTTGAGCATGAATCGAAGTCGTGCCCACCTATGTTGTTAACTTTTTTTTATTATTGATTGTCATCTTAATTAAAGGGTTCAGATCAATTCGATAATATTAGCGTTAGTATATATGTCAACTTTTGTATATTTATCTCAAAGTTTTTTTTTTCTTAATAGAATTGTTCTGAACATTTCCTTATCTCGAACTTTTGTTTCTTNAACAACATTTTTTTTTATTATGCTATTTATGCATTTAGGCTTACGCTGTTGTTGACATGTGGATGACTTGATAATGTTGTGATGATTTGATTAAATGTGTGAGATGTGAAAGATGCGTGAGATTGTGTCAAATGTAAATTTGGTAAATCACGTGAAACCAGAAGCACATGTAGCAAGATTTTTGTTTTTTTATGAAATAACAATATGTATGTCTCTTTAACAAGAAAACTTTGTCACTGACCTTCTTCATGAGCACGATTATGCATAATTGGATATGAGCGTATGAATTACAAGAAGATTGGCACTTTTCGTGTGTTTGAGTCACATTATTTTGGAAGAATATATTTTGGAATAGTAGATTGATGGAGAATGTGTGGTTGAAAAAAAAAGTTATTGATGTGATAAAAAAATATTATTTTATTGAAGAATGTATGATTGAAAATGAGTAGAAGAATGAAAATGAAAATGAAAATTTTAATGAGTACCAAACAGGGGCTCGTATTAGTTTTACTGCAAGATAATTACAGTATCATCCCTAACTTTTGTACATTTTCCACATTTATCTCTGACCTTTATGGCTACTTGAAAGTTTCGCCGTACTGGTTATGAGAATTTTTTAAAGTATCGATTTTGAGCGTTTATGAGCGAATCTATTTTGAGTGGTTTAAGTAGCGATTTTGAATAATTTCAATAGTGAGTCATAAAATTGTCTAGTCTATGCTTGGAGGTATATTATCCATCGATTCAGGAAGTTTTTTAAAATAACAAAAATACATACTTAATAAAAATTTTAGTTTATTGTTTCTAATATAAAATTTTTTCATCATAAGTAATATTTTACTTATATGTAAAAATTTACATATAAGTTAATATTTAATTTAAAAAGTTAAATAAAATTAAATATTTACTTCAAATTTTAAGTTCATATTTTTTATTCAAAAGTACATTTTACAATTATAAGTTAATTTTATATTTTTAAATTCTTTTGCATGATTTTTTACTTATAAGTGACTTTTTATATTTTATAAGTGAATTTTTTTATCTCACTAGCAGTATTTTTATTGTATAAACAAATTTTTTTACATAAAAGCTATATTTTACTTATAAGTTTTTTTTAATTATTGTGTAATTTTTCGTATCTTCTAAGTAGTATTTTACTTATAAGCATTTTTTAAAATTATAATGTAACTTGCTTATAAATAAATTTTTAGTCAATATATTTTTATTTATAAGTTAGTTTTGAAGAAAATATATTGGTTGGAAGTAACTATTTTATAAATGGTAAAATTAAAAGAGAATATGAGAAACGGTCAAAACCCACTGATTTGGTGGGTTGGAGGAACTGTTCAAAATTACACTACACCGATTTTGAATAAATTTTAAGCTATCTAAAATCGGTGCAAAAAGAAAAAAAAAATACTAACAAGTACCGATTTTCCCAACCTCTTATAAACGATGCATCCAATGAAATGAAATTTCGTTGATGAAAAGGGCAACGTCCGGCCGTGCTTCAAGGGAATCAATGGATGGAAAACCTATCAAATTTGCTCAAAAATTGAAAAAAACAAAATAAAAATTAAAGCATTGTGGCAGCATTATGATGCTTGATTCATAATTGGTCTTTGCAAATCACCCTAATAATTAGTTACTATTAGTTACAAAGTTGGGATGCCAATGAAACAAGTGATTATATCATATTCCGTAGGAGTCAATTCATGAAAAACGTTTCCACGATAAGAAATTTTCATTCCATGTTGAGTCGTAGAAAATGTAATCGAAAGACGAGATTTTGGTGAGATTTATGTTGAGACGTCACCATACATATATATATATATATATATATATAAAGAAAAATGAGAATAATATGATGTTCTTGCACCAAGAACCAACCTCCTTCCTCTCTCCTGTATCTTCTCTTTTTTCTCGTGATTCTTCATTGTATAATGTGTGCAAAAAGTCTTATTTAGTCTAGAATATCCTTATACAGTGCTTAAAACGTCTTGAAAATGCTCAAAATAATCCCAAAATAAACTTGTAAAATCAATCAAAAGACTCGATTGCCCTGCTTCAAAAGAATATAAAATTTCTTAACCTCGATCTGGCTGCGGCGTAGGTGGTGTCTCATTAGACAGCGGTCCTCCCTATAATTTTCAAACTTTTTTACATTTTGATCCATACTTTGAGTTCTTCATACAATTTTGGTACATTTTATCCAAAAGTTAAATACTGATCCTGCAACTTTCAAGGACTTTCACTCATGTCCCCGAACCTCAACAAAATTGGTCCTCCACAAGTTCCCAAATATGCATATCAGTTCCTAGACTTCCGATAAGTTGAAATTCACTCCTAAAACTCGTGGCCGTCCTCCAATTACTCTCTTCATGCTTCCTATCGATTTCGTTCAATTCGTTTAGTTTTCAATTATTCCAAACTAACCCCAATTTAGATTCAAGAACCTCTTTTTTGCTTCAAATACCTTCAATTTTGGGATTTTATCTAAACTAATATTTACACTAATTTTTTATAGAAATTCGCTCTGCAAATATTTATCTAATTTATAAGTATTTATATATGTGTAGAATACACTTACTATCTTGTATTGATTGTCTTATCATTTTTCAGTTCTTTGTGTGAGTTTGTATTTGCGACATGTACGTTACTTTTTCATTAAAAATTCACGTAATAACAAATTTTATTATGTATTCACCAATATTTTAAAATCAAAATTGCAATTTGGAAAGCAATAATAATATGGGCTTAATTTTTCGCTCTCACGCGAACCTGGTGGCCCCACTAGCGTGTAATTATCAGGCCTAGGATTGTGAGGGCAAAATGGGTGCATCAACAATAGCACCAGGCCCAGTTAAAGGCGGATCATCAGCTAGGCCAGTGTATTTACAGCCTGTTCCTCGAAATAAGAAAACCCATAGTCACAGGCCCAATATCAATTAACTACTTGTCCAATGGCCTTAGTTATATGTGAAAATTACATAAAATCAGAATTTTTAAGTTGACATTTTAAAAGTCAGATTTAAAGTTACTTTTATAAAAATTAGAACATAATTAAACAT
>CAIGRK010001829.1:0-12718 GCA_903798315.1 Fraxinus greggii | reverse complement strand
AAAATGAATTGAAAACACAAAATAGAAAACTGAAACACGAAGAGAACAGCCCCTAAGTAGTTGAGATATTTATGAATGGTCTTTTTTTCAGATTGAGGAAATGTTTTTAAGGACTACAACGCAACGTTCGAAAACAAGGAACAACTTTTATCATGAAATTTCTTCCTCACATTAATATGTTACACGAGACGCTGAACTATCTTTTGAATATTTTTTTTATTTTTATTTTTTATTTTTTTTACGACTCAAATATCCAAAGTTTACCCGATTAATCCTGATAAGTAGCAACCTTCTCCCTAAATCGCCGCTCGGATAAATCGAATGTTGTCACAGCTTATACAGAATTGGGCTATAACTGCTTCAGTAAGGCCAAGTTGTTCCCTTAAAATGATAATGTGCAAACACATGAACACGCACCACACCTCACACACAAAGCAATAACTCCTTAACATCTACTTCCTACTATATATATAAATCCCCACAGTTTTACGATTAATGAGAAAGACGCAAACAGTAATCATATATTCATGAGCACTTGTTCATACCAATCTCCATGAACCCTGGCCGAGACGTTTGCCATCACCACCAGTCCTCGCGCAGCATCCATCACCTTATCTATGAGAAGAGCAGCCCCAACACGTTTGAGTGCCATCTCCGCTAGTTGCCGACCCTTAGCTCCAGTCCCACCAAGCACAACTCCTCTTGCCGCTAAGTGGACACTTCGAGAAACTCGTGTGAAAATGTCGTCACCAGCTCTTAAGCTCCTTCCCAACATATTCGCCATAACCTCCTTCCTTGCTCGGGTCTTTTCTGGGTCTTCACATTCTGGAGACCAGCTTATTGTTTCAACAATTTTTGATAATCCAACATCCTCGGAGCGATCCAAGAGTTCAGAAAGCTGTTTTACAGATTTGAATATCACATTCTCCATGTCTTTGAGGCTAAATACCAGATGTTCGCTCACAAGGGTTTGCCGCAAAACTAATATGCTGAAAAACACAATTTCACGTTAGTCTTACAACAAAATAGTTCAATATGCACTATCTAAAGAAAATATAAAAAATAGCACCCTCCTGCTTTTAATCTATATAGGTACAAGTAGGGAATAAGCCTACATGGAAAGAAAACTATGTATGCGGAACAGTGTTTTTTTCTTTCGTTTTCGACTGTAGGCAATGATAATTACATAAATAGAATGCAATTATACGAGACAGTTTCTATTGATGAGTAGAAATGCATAAAAATACGACTTCCTGACCATCTACCGGAAAATTATCCTCCCGACTCTTATACAAGATATTTAATAGATATTATTGAACCCAAAACTATAATAATGGTAACTAATGCACGCCAAAATGTCATAGTAGCTGCAATGGTGCTCCCAATTACATTGCAGAGAAACTAAATAGTTCCTCAGTGAATTCAACTATAACGAAAATCTTACATATAGACTTGCACAAAAATGATAAGCAGCAAAGAAGTATTGAGTATATAATTAATGTTGAACTAAATAAAAATACATAATGAAGGAATTCTGATTTTTGCAAAAATTTAAATTGATTAATAGAAATTTTGAGTTTTGAGCAAAAAAGCAATTTTATTGAGTAAAATGACACACTTCCCTCTTTTCCAATTTAGTTCGCACGTTGAATGGCAAAAAAAAAAAGTAGAAATTTCAAATTTTATCAATCTGACGTTTCTACAAATTTCTAATTCCTTTACTCCATGAAAAAATATTGTGCATAGTTTTTCCCATGTAACGTCAAATGATCAAACCAGGCTACATTAACTAGCCTACTATGAAGGTGCAATCAACAAATTAACAGAGCTACAATTCCAAAGTGAAAAGTGTAATATCAAATAAAGAGAAGGCACATAATATGTGTTGGATTCTAAATCAAACAGCATACTGCTGCAAGACAATTTTAATTCGTCTTTTCAGGAAAAGGATCATTACGGATTTTTATTCACACTTATCTAGGGCACATGTAATGCTGAACAGAAAACAAAATTTTCAAAACCAAGAGAAAGTATGTAAATATTTCACTCACCTAGTACAGATGACAATTATTTTTTGAAGTTGAGACTGAATAGACCTCAATCTGAAGAGATTTAGTTTAAACGTCTCAGGAAGCATTTCGACCGTCAACCCCTCAACATCACTCACAAGCTTTAACAAACCAAGCCTCAACAAGAGATCAAGCTTTTCTCCACCGCACTCTGGTTGTTCAGCTTCTACAGAAACATTTTTGAAATGAAATTGTTAACAATACAATGTTCTCTGATTGAAAGTTTCACAAGGATTTTAAAAAGGTCAAAGGAACAGGTAACGCAAACAGTACATGGAATGAAGAAAAGTTAAAAGCCAAAGTCACCAAACAAACCTGCAACAGTGTTGAGTGGAACACCCAATGTCGATGTCCTTAAAAGGGTACCTCCAGTCCGGAGCATTGTAGGAGAAGGTTCTTGACTATATATTCCATTACTTAATCCCAGAGCTGATAGAGAATCCAAGAGTTCATCCCAGATCTGATCTGACTCCGCCATTACAGCAGAAAGCCATTGCTTTACAAAGGGTAAAGAGCGAGGGCCATCAATAGGAGATCCATAACGATTAGCAAAAGCACTTCTAAGGTATTCATAACCAGCAGGCCCCTTGATGAGTGGTTGCAACATCTTGATGCGTGCTTTACTTATGTCATGCTTGAGTTCCTGCCCATGATTGGTGTATAATTTAAAATCCACACACTTTTAAAAGTTCAATTTTTTTAAAGCAAAAAGTTCCTGGAAGTGGACCAAGACACCAGCAGCATCTCAATTTCATTGGCAAAGCACTCCAAGGGGGAAAAAACATAAAATTTGGTTTGCTCCATAAAGGTCCTAATAACACATCAAAATTCTGAGAAGCCAATGTATAACACAGATTCTTGCTTAGATTCCAAAACATAAGAAATGTAAAATGCAAGTCAAGTTCTTGGTTCTTAGATCCCTCTCCAGGATATACAGCTCCTTGTGTCTTCACTTTTCCTTCTTGTGCAGTTTTTTAGAGCATCCTCATTCTTACGCCAATTCTTTTTCACGAGAAATAACTTGCATTTTGTCAACGCTAAAATTATATATGGACAATAAAGCGATCAAATCCAGCACAGTATGTTCTCATAATCGTAGGAATATAACAGCAAACATTAGTTTGTTCTGCTCAAATAGAAGTCAACTAGGTGAAACAGATAATTTTGCCACACACTTTAGGATGGACAATGGACCACCAATACAAAAAGTTAAAATGCAATTGATTCTTCATAAAGCAATATAAATACACCTCCTGGTAACCAGAATGAATTACAGTTTAAAAGGATAACTACAGTTTATAACCTCGACAAGAATAATCAAAAGCTCAACACCAGAAAAAAAAATATCAAGTAGGAAACTTTAAATGATAAAAGGCATTGGACCTGACAACGCACCTGAATCTGCTGGAGAACATTACGCAAGCCCCTAATCACCAAAGTAGCGAATGAAGCAGTAGATATATCTCCAGCTTGAGAAATTTCATTAAGTTCTTTCAGTAGCTTGTAATGAGTAGATTTCAATTCATCCTCTTTAGCAGGTGCAGAAAGTTTCTGCAATGTGACCAATGCAAATTCCAAGATCCTTCCAAGATGTTCCATGTCTAATGTTCTAGATTTCAACACCTAAATAAGGAAAAAATGGAACTAAAATGTGAGAATTTCCAAGAAAAGCTAAATACAAGGAATTGAAGGTGGAGTTGGAAGCTTAATAATTGCAAAATTAAGATTATAAACCTGTGAGAGAATATCCATGTCAATGCTTTGATCTATCTCTTGTCTCCAACTTGAAGGAGCCATTTCAATCAGTTCATCCCGGACTTCTTGTATGAGCTTAAGAACCCAGCTATAATCAGGGTTGTCATGTTTCAAAGATTCCATGACACCATCCCAGAAAGCCTTCTCCATCGTGTCTCTCACCTTTGTCTACACAATGACAAAGGATAAAATCAAAATGATGTTACATTATTCTATCTACACCATACGAAACATAAGCACAGTTAATGAACAAGAATCCAAGGACAGGAACTCTTTGATATATCTTTTTTGGCAGGCGTGACTCAGGGATGGGGAAGCTCAAAGTGACATGCTAACCTTGATGCTACCTAGGTCATCATTAGTGACGTTCAAGCCATCCGCTAAACCACTATCAATCCCATGAACAATCTCATTGACAAGCATTTCATTATCCTTTACCAGCCTAGAACTGGTGCTCAGATGATCATCTAAAACACTATGAGTAGCAGAACCAATTTCGCCAAATAAGGAATCATCCCCCTTGGACAAAGAGGGAACAATGTACCCCACCCTATTATGACCTTCCACCACATTATCATCCCTAGAATCACAACTTGAAGAGCTGTGTGATAAGCCAGCAGCACTTGAAAAAACATGATCAGATGAAGATGCCGGTGAACTTCCCAGCACCATGACATCAATAAACCTCGTCCGTGTATCAGAAAGAGCACTTTCCATACGTTCAAGCCCAGCATTACCACTCAATTGGTGTATTTTCAACTGCAGAAGCTTCAGGTTCTCACTCACCTAAAATAACAAAGATAGCACACGTAAGTCTGTCCCAGTTAAAAAGGATTTAACTGAAAGAAAATGACTGAACATAACTTGGGCTGGCTCGTACCTGATCAAGGAATACTTTCATGAGTTTGTGATCACCATTATCTCTACCTGGGATCTGCTCGCAAGTCTGTATCCTCAAGGCCTCAAGATCACAAGAAGCTCGTACTAAATCCTCCTCTAAAGATTTGACGTCCTTAACCTTCCACATGACAAAGCAATACAGGTAAGAACACCATGCTTTATCAAATGTTTCCAGCTGGGAGCTGAATTTCAGCTGACCAGCAGTTGGCAAGCCTGATTCCTTTAATGTAGACTGAATATGCCCTTCCAAAATGATTCTAACCAATAATTCGAACTCTTTAATGAAGGTTTCTGCAGCCTCAGCAAGAGAAGTCTCATTCTCCCCCTTCCCACTGAAAATAACGTCTGGATGTCCTAAAATCATGTAAGCACAAAGAAAAATTCGCACTGGATACCTATGTAACCTAGTAGAACCATTAGGTACCGCACTTCTAGATCCTATTTTTTTCACCCCTGTGCTTCCGGAAGCATTAGGGGTGCCAACACTTTTGCCTAGCATTGCTACTCGTTTGAGCAGATGTTTAATGTTCTCCAAATGGAAATTATTATTGGCACTACCAGTTTCCTGTCTAATAGCAATGCGGCTTTCAAGTCGGTCAAGTAAAGCTTTTGCAGTTTGAATGGTAGAACCAGACTCAATCAGCATAGCAAGCCTCTCAAATGGCATTAAATCGACAGATTTTTGATTGACTTCCAAAGATGCATATGCTTTTGCCAAGTCATGTGTGGTTCCTTTCAGCTTCACAAACCGCATCCAGCACCTGAAAAACAATATATTAGCCTCTGTTGGATAATAATATATAAATGGTTTATAGATAAAACAAACATTAATTTCAACCACATATTCATAACTACTATTCAATATTATCCACACATTTTGTGGGAGGTGCTATGATTCCTTTTTCTAAACCATTTATAAATTTTCCAAACGGAGGATTAGTTGTCATTCTGATACATTCATTTATCCCAGATGTGGAGGGTTACATAAATCATAAACGTATAGCTTTACACTAGATCTGAAAACAAGCTCAGTCAGCCACATATTCGTCCAGTATCTTTAAGAGCCAATGTAAGATAACTTCCCTCAGGCTCAGCACATCACACTCTTCAAGCAGCTCAAGCGGCTTCACAAATTAATTCAAATCCTAATTTTAGAAAACGAAGCATTTTAATACATAGTTAAAGCAAACATAATATTTGTCCATTCGTAGATTCAAGTCAATTTGACTGAAGAACTAAATGCTGTTAAGAGAAGATGATGAGAATGAGACAAGAGAAAGAAAAAAAGGATAATTAAAAGCGAGTTCAACTGATCTACAGAAGGGACTTTGGATGGGAAGGGGAGGAGAGATGACGAGCGAAAGAATGTAAAGTCTCTATCACAAGGGTCTAAATGTTTATTTTTTCTGAAAGCGATAAGCAGTCCAGAGAGCTTGAACAAGTGTGGAAACAAGAATCTAAAATCACAAAAACACTGGACTGAGACACATTTCAGACAATCGAGCACATAAACATTCACATATATGATACATACATGGACATGCAAGAATCTTAGCGTTTATATACCTTGCTAGCTTACTTGACAGATGCTCCCCATGCTTAATCATTTCTGATGAGAGTCGACTTGAGAAGCGCGCACTTGCCCTCATCCTTAAGTACTCTGTCCTATGTCTCTTGGCCTGGTATTTGGAAAAAGAAAAGGAAAAAGGACAGAATCCCAAAGAAGTTAAAAGGGGAAATATATATATATGCAGAACTAATATATACTGTATGAAGAAATGCATTTTCCTGAATTTCCAAATAAAAGAATACCCTCTGCAGCCGATCTTCCAGTTGCTCCTTTAATTTGTTTCTCACTGTCTCCCGTTGACTGCAGATAGAGTTAGCTACTCGCAGAACCTTCAAGGACCTAGCACGTGCCCTAGATTTCTCTGCTTCCAATAATCCTAATCGTTTCTTCTCAGCAGCAGCACGCTTCTGGTGAATAGCTGCTCGAACACACTCCTTATACTTGCTCTCCTGATTCATCTTTCTCATCAAGGACTGTACAGCCCTTTCTCTCTTTGCAGCCCTGTGTTGTCGACAAACTTTTAGAAGCACCATTCGGTTTACCTCTGCCTGATGCACACGTGAATTCACTTTCACCCCAAGCTCATTGCACTTTCTCATGAAACCCATTTCTACTCCGTTTTTAGCAGCTTGCCGCAGCTCGTCTGTTCTAGCCAAGCGAACCTTAATATCGTTTAGGATGCTCAACCTGATTGTATAGCAGCAAAGGAATATAAAAAAGATTATCATTTTCATATTTTATGCTCAATTGTTCTCTACTATAATCTAAAGTAAAATATATTTTTTTCATTTTACTTGTTCAAATTCAAATGGTAATATTACCATAGCACCTGGTCCAAAAAATCAGGAACAGAAAAAGGGAATGTATTGAAAAAGAAAAACCTCTTCTGCTCAGCTGCATTAAGCTTGCTTTCAAGTTGCCCATCTATCACTTTCTCTTGTAAAGATGAGCATGCACGGGATATTGTCTTTGTTCTTGCTTTGCTTGATAAAGACGCATAGAATTGCTGCATTCCACAGAAATTACCATTAAAGTTGGGAGCTCAATGCATGTCAAAAGTTGCAGAAATGGACACATTAGTATTTATATTTTAGTAATATAGGCATTGTGCGAGGAAAATTTTATTATTGATACAGTAAATTTCAACTATTAACATACCTATGTCAACATCCTCTTCGTTCCAAAAACTTTGAACATGCTTTACTAAATTTGTAGCCCATTATATACAAAAATTAAGTTTAACTGAGATGCAGTAGATAAAGATTTACATAAGCTCATTGACTCAAAGCTTCAATAGCGAAAATTGGGTAAATATGGAAAAACAATTTGTGCTTTTAGTTAATATCAACTAAGAACTTAACCAAATATCATCTGTTCGGCTAAATCAAACCTAATTGAGGTTGAATATAATATGAAACTCTGCCTCACTTCTACACGTCTCTTTGGTTTCTTAGTCCACGTGCCAAACTCCAGTCAAATCCTGTCCTGTTTAGGATGGTTCCGCATGACCAAGAACCGAGCTGCAGTTGTATCATAATACCATAGATTCTCTCCTTAAAGGGGTCCCCAGATTTTCAGTCTTGTCTAAATAATTAGTCTCCTTTGTCTACTTAAGCCGAAAGAACTAGAAATCAAATCAGTAGTAAATTTTCGTTCAATAATTCAACATTCTTAATGCGCCTTCATAGTATCATATTTGTCATTTCAGATCAGAGAAGTCAAAATTTAGTTATTGCAATTGATATTTATGAGTTCAAAATGTCAGTTTTTCCAATGAAGTGCATGATAAATAACAGAAAACAATACTCAATCTCTTTCAAAGAAACGTCGGGAGGAAACCATACTACAACAAATGCATGAAACATAACAGAAAATTGATTCAGCAAGCTGATTTTTTCATGGAAACCTCAATATTGCAACTACATATGCTCACATACTATGAGGCAAAATCACTTTCAAAACCTTTTTTCTCAAACTCATTTTCAATTACACATTCTCACGATAAAACATTTTGCAAGTAATCCCAAAATATTTCACGTTCTTCAAAAAAAACACTATTCCAAAACCCATTTTGCCAAAAAAAATAAATTTAATGATTGACAGACGGGCTTAACTCACAAAAACACTGTTAAGAAGGAATATAGCCCCTTTTTGGTACACAGTTTTTCAAAATACATTCTTTCAAAACTCATTTTCAACCACACATTTTTCAATAAAATAATATTGATCATCACATCAATAAATTTTTCTTACTTTTTAATCACATATTTTATATCATATCACTATTTAAAATGCATTCTTTCATCAATAATATCCATCAAACACACCCATAATGTGCACAGTGCACATTACATTTAGCTAGTGGCGAAGCCAGCACCCGGCGAGATGGCGCAGTCGCCCTTGCTGGCTCCGCCCAAACTTACAGGTTGGGAGGGAGGGCGGCATTGGGCAATCACGATTGTTGCAGGCAGCTGAAAGACGGGAGCTTAAAAATCAAGGGAGAGGGAGTAAGATGAGTGTTGGACTTGGACCAAAAATTCTTATGGCTTTTGGACTTTTTTTTAAATAGGCCCATTAATATTATTCATAACCCAATTAGGTCATATGCCGAAACTGATTGCAAATTTGCAAGCATACACAGAAGACTTCAAACCCTATTCTCTCTAGACTGCGCAGCCCGATCCGATGCCAAGTGAGTTAGAGTTGGGACCTGCTAGCTACCGGCTGCCAAGTCGCTGACATCGACCTCCACCACTGTCTACCACCGCCATGAGCTTTTCTTCTTCTTTTTTTGTTTTTGTTATTTTTGTTTCATCATTAGAAATTTAGAACAAGTTAAAACACAATAATTCAGCCTCCCTCCACGGTTTCACTAATGGCACTTTACTCCCAGTATGATTTTAGGTTTTGGGATGAAAAATACACATAATGAAAGAAGATGTATTTAGAACAAGGAAAACAGAGTAATTCTGCTTTTTACAATAGCACCATTCCTAGTTAAGTCATAAGTGAATTATTTTCCTGTCTTATGTTCAGAAAATATTAATCCATTTGTAAATGGATAACTTCTATGAGAATAATAGCATATTAACTTTTCGTTTTATCATTTTTACTGTTGAAAGAGGGTCATTAACTTCACATTTGTTTATATAGCAATTCATAAGGTCATTTGAACAGGTGCTAAGCCAATAATAATACTAGCACGTAAAACATTTATAAATATTATTTAATTCAATATTAATAAACGACATTGTTATTGACCGTCGACAGTATCCCAGATCAGCCACTGCATTTAGCTTTTAATTTTTGGCAAAACAATTATTACAAAAACACATTTTATCCAACGCGAAATCTGCATACAACGCTCAAAGTATAGAAAGCAGTTGCTGCCCTTCTCCATGAATAAAGTAAAGGTTACCTGAGTACATTCTGTTGTTGCTTAAATATTCAAACTTTCAGAACGTCAAACAACACAAGTTCCTTCAAACCATAAATAAATCGGCCTAATTCTGCATTTCTCTATTAATATAGACACAGATGCCCCCTATTAATAAAATTTTAAGCCCAAAAAGTTGAGTTTCCTTTCATACTTTATTAGTGTTCTTCCATAATTTGGTTATCTTTCCAAATCTTTTACCTAAATAGGGAACTTCAAGTAAAAAC
This sequence comes from Fraxinus greggii, assembly GCA_903798315.1. Classification (NCBI taxonomy): domain Eukaryota; kingdom Viridiplantae; phylum Streptophyta; class Magnoliopsida; order Lamiales; family Oleaceae; genus Fraxinus; species Fraxinus greggii. The sequence continues at coordinate 2,761 of CAIGRK010001829.1, read as the reverse complement.
TGTCACCATCTCAAATTTCGATTTTTTTTTAGAGAGAAAAAAATTATGGTACGTCAAACTAGAGCTGAAACAAGAAGGAAGAGGAAAAAAAACAGAGAGAGACAACATACTTGCCGGCGTAGATTAGCATCACGGAGCTTGGCGTCAATATCTTGAGCAGAAACAGGAGGGCTTTTACACTCCAGAAGTCGGCGCCGGAGTCGACTTGGGAGTTTCGGAGTATTAAGGGGCTGTGACGACGCCGTATTGTCGTCGGTCGACGAAATATACAATGCAGTTCCGTCCGATTTGATTTCCGACGTCGACATAGCCCGTAATCAGAATTCAGATCGCAAATTGACGAAGAAGGAGATATTTTGTGCCAATTTAAATTAATGATTGTTTGAATAATTCTTCTCTCCTCCCTCTCAATTTATGGACGCGATCATGGAACTAGAGAGAGAAATTTTGCTTTCACTCAAATTCTAGAAGCGCAAAATAAAAGTGTCCTTTTTTTTCTTTCCAAATTTCAAACAATGGTTTTCTCCTTTTTTTTTTTATTTTAAGGAAAATTGTATCTAAAGCCCTCAACCTTTGACAGGTATATTGTTTAGGTCTTTCCAACCTTTTATCCTTGTGTGAACATAGTCCTAACTTCTAACTTGATGCGAATAGTCTAACCTTCTTTTAATATAAACAAGAAGAAAAGAAAACGAAAAATAAAAACATAATATCATATTCGTAACTCTGAATTGTAAATTTTTTCAAGTCTCAAGAGATATACCCACCCCCAACAATTCCGCTCTGCAATCATTACCCACCCAAAATTCAAACACCATCGGCTGCCACCCATCACCAATGGTTGATGTTGATGGTCGCAAATTCAAATTTTCAAGCGTTAGATGAGAGCGAATTTGAAGAGTAGTTATGAGACTGTGTGATGTTACTGAAGTCGGTGAGGTTGACGTTACTAAAAATTGGAGATTCAAATTAAATACGTCATTAAAAATGATTAACTTTTGATGAACGAAAAGTTTTACTAAACAACAATAAAACATTACGTTTTTCAACATCTTTTTATAAACATTACCTACCAATATACCTCTAATTCTTTAAATACAATCAATTTTGTCATCTAATCTCTTTAGTTCCTCAAAAACTAATTTATCTACTTTTCAACCTGAGAGAGGAAAAAAAATCGTAAGTCAATTCAAATTACAAAGATTGATCTTCACAAATACTAATAAATTTTTATTGTTATAAATGCCTTTTAAAAATCCACCTAAACTTCAAAATTATGTTGTTTTCTTAGAATTCCACCACGATCACAAACACCACCGAATTTCGATTTCGATTCACAGTAATTAATTGCATTCTAAATAAAGTTGGGTTTTAGTTCTTGGTGTTTATATCTAGTGTCACATATTTATTTTCAAACCCTCTTCATTGTTTTTGTGTGCTCAATTTCCGTCTTTGTTCGTACTTTTTGTTGTTCATTTTTGGTATTTTTTTTCTTGGGTTTTGGTTCTCACTTGTTTTCAAAACCTCTTCATTGTTCTTGCATGCTCTATTTATGCTTTTATTGTCATCTTTTGTTGCTCATTTATAGTATTTCTTTTATGATTTTAAAAACTCTCTTTGACTATTGTGATTTCTATGCTTTGATTCTATTGGTGATGGTAGATCTAGATGGCTCTGGAGGTTGGCGATTGGTGATGGGCGGGGGAGCATTGGTGGTTGATGATTGGGTGGAAGTTGCGATTGGAACGAGTTTGAATATTTGATTTTTTATAGATATTGTTCTTTTCGTTCATTTACATTAAGGAGAAGATAAACATTTACCAAAAATTTGACTTTTGAATGGGTAAATAGATGATTCTCGTCCGTGGAAGATGATACTTGAACACTTTTCGAGGATTGAGGATTTGAGTGCTGCAAATGATAAGTTAGAGACCTCAACTTCACATCCGTCTAAGGTTGGAGACTCCAATGGAATTTATCCTTTTCTTCTATAACGTTAGTATTCTCTAACAGTGTCCTCACGTGACATTTTTTCAAAGTTCTTATCCTTTCCTTTTTCTTAGCATCTGTTTGATTTTCATTAAAAAAAATTAGATTCAACAGTAATTTTATTACACAAATTTCCTACTACAACAGAGAGAAATCATGATTCAGACAGAACAACCGTTGAAATGACTTTTTACATATTCTATCCTTTACTTTTGCATCGAAATTACAAATCTAGCCTGATATTCATTCTCCACCAAATTAAACCAAATCCCTTTGAAGCACTGAGCAACTGTTTAGTAAAAATTAAAATTAATATTTTAATTTAAATTAAAATTATTGTTAATTTTAATCACATAATTTATGGATTTCACAACTTTTTTACCATATATTTCATCAATTTAAAATTTTGATTTTAAACTCTATGGGCCAAATATTTTTGTGGGTAAATACAAAACGTAAAATGAAAGCAAAAATGTAGGAGGTAGAAAAGTCAAATCCAAAAAACAACATTTTCTTGACATTTTTCAATATTTCATTGGATGAGGGCCCACATAATAATTTGAATTGAAAATGAGCTTTGTTTTTCTCATTCCTTCAAAACTATTTTTTTCGACGTGTTCGGTATAGATTAAAATCGAATTAAAATTAAAAAATTAGTCGTTATTGTTAACTTTTATTAAAAGAGTAGAACCCAATAACGGCTATATTTTCAATTTTAATTGGATTTTAAACCCTCCCAAACAAGCTCCGTACTTATTTTCAACCGCACATT
>CAIGRK010001783.1:0-14974 GCA_903798315.1 Fraxinus greggii | reverse complement strand
TGCGCAAAAATTTGAAATGTTTGAGACATTTGCTGCAATTATCCCTAAGAATAATTATGTTCACATCAAAGTTTTTGTTTGCAGTACCACATTTTAAATTCCGATAATTGAGATACAATTTTCTGGAATTTAACTTTAAAAATTCAAATTTCTTTAATTTCTATTAATCTTATTACCTTCAATTAAGCTTAATGTACAACAAGTTTGACATTTTATTATATATTAAAATTTGAGCCATTAGTCGTTTAAAGTGTTGTTAAAATCAATGTATAAAAAGCTGACACTTCATAATAGTGTCAAACTTAAAGTACATGTAACAAGATTGTAGTACCTTACCTTCTTTATTTGGACATGGAGAGAAGAACCTTCAATTCTGCTTAGAATTTATTCCCCCTCACTTTTTCGGACACACACTTCGTAGATTTTTTTGACCTATATTAATCCACTTAATTTGCATTATATATTCAGCCCCTGTTTGGTACACATTTTTTCTCCAAGAAAGCAATTTTTTTCTTTGATGTGATGAGGAATATGTGGTTGAAAAATAAGAAAAAGTTATTGATGTGGTAGATAATATTATTTTATTGAACAATGTATGATTGAAAATACGTAGACGAATGAGAATAAAAAAACTGTGGCTCAAATAGGGGCTCAATCACAATTTTCACATCACAATCGACAAGAAAAAAAACAAAACTCACATTTCAAGTCTTTGTAGTCATATAGCATTGGTAGAATCATTGTCGAGGATGAGACATACACCAAATTCAATCTTCACTTTAGTATTCGTCTCAATTTTCAAGAGAAAACAAACCCACGAAGACAAATATGTCCCATCACATGGGGATACAAAAATAATAGAGACGTGAACATATGTATTTTATGTCACAATGATGCAAGGGATTGCACAACATAGCTTAGCATGTCATTTCACTAGTCATATGGATAATCGTACTACAGGTCACAACACATGCCAAATCATTACCAATACTTCTCTATATTGGTCACAACCAAAGAAGAGAGAAACAATGTCAATCCGACCACAATTCCATTTGTTTCGTATGCATAGGTATAGATGAGTATGGAGAGATAATAACCACAATGCAAAAGTTTAGGGTGAATATGTTGAGAGAGAAAATACAAATGTATATGTCACGTTTTTCCTTGTATGTTCACCAATTTCAATCAATTCCTCATCTTAAATAAATCCATTATTATTTAAAACAAAACTGCAAATTATGACCTGATTTCTGCTAGCTTTTTTCAAAATTTGATATTGTGAAAAAATGTAAACTTAAACGATAGTAGTTACTAATCTTTCTCTATTATATAAACTCCACAGCTTCTTAGCCCATTTACAAGTTCAAACCAGTGCTTAAATCCTTCTTACCAGCGTACTAAATAGGTTCAGCAGCGATATATGCCGAATAATATAGCTATCAAGCTTGCAGTTTAACACACACACACACACGTGCTGATTTAAAAGTAAAATCAAGTCTGCCCTGTTAATCTCGTTAATATATTCAGATAAAATCTCAGAAAAAAGAGCCAAGAGTTAGAATATAATAATATAATTAGCTTTTAAGTAGAAAATTTGATGCATTAGTAGATGAAGAGAGCTTATTAAATACACTGGTTTATTATAGTTCAATACATAGAGTTGTAAGCAAAGCAGGTAGCAATAATGGAACAGATACAGATTAATAGTGAAGGAAGCAGGGTGATATTTAAGAGCCTGCTCATACCCCAGTATCCAGCTATGGTTATTGTAGCATCTGCAATTACTCGAGCCAGAGTCCCGGCTTCTGTTGAAAGCAATCCACCATTATATGTTCCCTTTGAAAGCCGCGATGACATTACTCGGGATAGAAGTGAAAGGTTTACGCCTAAGGATACATTACATGAGGTTTTAACTAAGTTCAGATTTGTATTTACTGAATGAGAGCAACCAGAAATTACCTTCAAGAACTTCAGCAGATACGAATGTAATTAAAGCCGAACAGACATATTGTGGGACAGAATAAGGGATTATCAGCTGGAAGCTCAGAACTATTCCCATACATACCATAACTTCTGATGCCAGTAAAACTTGCCTGTGTAAAGGTACGTAAAACAGATAAAAAAAAGTGGGGTTATCTGAGGTACAAAACTTTCTTTTTTCTGTTTTTTCCTTGGGCTTCTCTTAGTAACTTCATCAAGAGAGGCTCAATTATTTACCGAAGTAGTCTTCACTCTTGAGCACGTCTGACTAGGGGTCTTTTGAGCTTTCTAATTACAACAGCGGTAAAAAGAGAAAAAAGAAGAGAAAAGAAAAGGTTCTACTTGCAGGAGAAGCTACATCAGTGATGATATATTTAGCACGTTTGGAAGCGATTTTTATCCCATTTTAGCAATTTTTTGACCGTTGGCAGGTGCACGTGGGTCCCATTGCTACTGCAATTATTGGCTTCTTAGAAATAAATTACCAGAAATGCCCTTCTCTCAAGAAGAATGAATTAAATGTTAAAAAGACACATAAGTCATTCTGCTTGGTTCAGTCAAAAATTGCGATTGGTATGGAACTGACATATACGTTGTAATGGTAAAAAAATTGCTACAAATTGGATAAAAAGCCATCCCAGATGGGCTTGTACGAAACTTTGGCCATTACAAACACAATGGATGAAATTTTAATCACTAATAATGGGAGCAAAAAGTAGATAAATCAAAAATCCCAATTCTCTTTGAATTAGTAACCTTTCTTTTCTATCTTTCCCTTTTGTTTGATCTCTGAGGTCCCATTGGTGAAACTATTCACTGATAACATGTAAAAGACGAATACTGGCTATATGAAAGAGGTTCATCGATGTCGTAAGGAATTAATGTACAATAACCAGTTAGGGGAAGGATTTCTTGACATTTTCAATTAGTTTGCAGTGATGTACTGTCATTATTCCCAACTTACTGTATGTTTGAATGTGTGCTTTGTCCCAGTGATGTTTGTGATAGGGATCGAGAGTCATGGCAGGAGGGGTAAATGGGACAGAATGGGGGCATTAAGGATCTTTACAAAATAATAAGAGCTGTGACAATTAATAGTTTATTTAAGGTTACCTTTCCTCAAACATGTTGCTGAGGTAGCTTCCTACAAGAATGTTCACTGGAAGCACTGTCAGGCCAAGACATGCCAGAAAAATGGCCACATTGCTGGTTGACCATATGAAGTAATGGGACGTGACAACACTTGATTCGGCAAGTAAAACTTCCATAGCATATTTGAGCATAAAGTATATAAGTAGTTGTACCTGGTCGTATTATCAAAAATAAGTTAAAACAGAATGCTAGTCTATAGGAGAAACAATTACAGGAAATGCATGAGAGAAGTTTCCTTATTTGCATGCCCTGCGGAAATAAAATTAGATAGATAAATCATACGAATAAGCAGTATCTTTAAGGTCCAATGCAGTCCCCATAAACGAGAAGAGTTGGTAAACTGTCAAAACAGTTTCGTGGTTGAGTTTCATTTCAGAGTGATTTGAGATCATTCTCTTACCCTGGCTAATTATTTTAGTAGTTGTTATTAAGTCACAACTCTTATATCAATTTTGAAACCGTAAATACACTAATCCATTCAATCTTCACGGTTAGATTCTGAGACCTCACATATATTAATTTGAAAACCAGACTTCACATAGACGATTAAGTTCTCAACCTACTAACGTTATGGCTAAGAAAGGTATAATCTTCGAGTGTGAATACTACGATGCTTTGTTCTGATGATACAAGGCATTCCATAACACGCATATGATTTGCAATGAGTGCTGAAGATTAAAATCCAGACCTTTACAGAGGGTGTAAGCAACTTGTACGCAGTCACAATTGAAGTGACTGGTTTCTGGATTTCCGTGGAATTTTCTTTGCTAATGTCAAATTCTTGGTCTTGGTCTTCATCTCCATCATCTTCTTCTTCTTCCTGCTTTTCTTTCGCGGATGAAAGCAGTGGTCGGATGACATCATTCTGCACGCACCCCGAATTCACTCCTGTAATGCAAAACTGAAATAATTATGTACACATTGAAACAAATTATAAGTTTACAAGAATCATTCAAGTAAAGCTGGCATATCTATTTCAATCATACTTCACCAGAGCACATTAAGAATCATTATAAAATAGTTTAAGACAAAATATTACAATTGTAATCCATTTTAGAGTCCAACTGACATACCCGAATTTGTTTTCTGTTGCCCAATATTCACTTCCTCGTCGTGCAAAGGCTCTCTAAATGATATCCACAACCACAGCAGATAGATAAGCCATGCCAGAGCCATAACCCATCCTGGTAAAGTATCTTCATTGAATGAAATTTTGAAGATCTTAAAATTAGATTGAAGCAAGCAGGAAAGAGCAGGACCACAAGCTATTCCAAGTGCACTAGCACTAACAAAACCAGCAGAAGCCTTCATTCGCATCTTAAGAGGAACACAATCGCTGATGTAACGTCGATTAACAGCCCTAGCAGAGCCCAATCTGGAATAATTTGAACATAGAAAAGTATATCCTAATCACTTATATAACCCAAAGCTTGAATATCAATTAATACTTTATGAGAGGAACAGCAAATAACACACTGTTGCCTACATGGGTTTCTATGAGATTTGATGCATCAGCACTATAAATAACAAAATTATATTATGCATCAAAATATGATTGAATCTAACAAGAAACCATTTAGCAAAATCAAATGAAAGAATAACTAACAAGCTGAATTAAAGTAAATAAAATTCAATAGCTATTTTTTTTTTATCTGAAACTACATAGTCGCTTACTAATTCTTTTTCCACTGGAGACAAATAACATACAACAGCATGGATTCAAAGCTTGCATCTCTATTCACATACTCAGAAATGCAGACTTGTAAACCGTGTTATTTCTTTCCTCGTTCCTTCTCCTTTTATTTTAACAAATCATTGAGTCGTGTGTCTCAAGTATGCCTACTTGCAAGCAAAAGCATAAAGCGATGTACATAATAGACTAACAAGAGAGAAAGATTATGGCTTACCCACAAAATAGACGACCAATTAGAAGCACATATATTGAGTTGAGATCATAAGCCAAGGCGTATAAAGTGTTTCCAACAAGAAGAACAATGCTGCTGAATACTAGAGGTTTCATGTATGATTTATTTGACCATGCACTAAAATAAACTGAAGAGAACACCTGAGCAACAGCCATCGACCCAATTACAACCCCACAAACAGTTGCTGCAGCTCCAAGACTTAATGAATAGCTGTCTGCTGTTGGGACAATTATATATGAATTCACCATGTATAAAAATGTATTTGCCAAGTTCAGAAGAAGGGACATAAAATGATATCTGTCATCAACTGCATGCTCTTCTGAAGGAGTTGGTAATTCCTCTTGCAGAATAAGTGCATGTTTTCCTAAGTACTGGAGGAAGTCCGTTGAATTTGTTAACCGGTCCACTGCAACTTTGACGGAGTCGATGACAGGATCCTGCAAGGGGTATAAAGAAAATTTCTACCTCATATCAAGGTTACTTACACTTAAAAATGTCAGTGTGAGTACCAGACGCTGCAATATTCGATAATACATACATGCGCTTATGTACCAAGATCCACACTTTTGAGCACAGAATTCAACTCCAAAACCAAATCTCTAATAGCATGATGTCTAAATTTTTACTTCCTCAGCTTTTGAGTTTAGACCTGATCACCATGAAATAAATTGTAGAAAAATTTTGAGTGCATATAATTGGATCGGAATCATGCTTAACTTGAGATAAAGCTTGGCCAAATGGTAATCCTGGTTTCATTTTGTTTTACCTCTTCTTTAGTAATAGGTAAAAGTTTAAAGGAACCATCGAACTGCAGATTCAGATGGGAAAAAGTTTATCCAATGCTTCAAATGTTATTCCTGGTGACTATATGTAGCATGTCAGCTTTGCGTAGCCCTTTCAACTTGAATAAAAATGAACACCTAGTCTGCATGGAATTTAAAGTATTTAGCTACCCCTCTCGATAAATACAGCTTAGCATATGCATGTTCATCTGAAGTTCTTAAAGCTCCTTGCTGTGCTCATGCTTCATAAGACATCTGATACCCTACAAATTCTCGTTTCAATTTGTCAAGCATGTTACATGCAGAATTTACATGACGTCTAAAGCAATGTAAAAACTAGGAACTAAATAGGAAATATACGAAGAGATCATGTGTTTGCAATAGTTCTAATTGATTAATGGACATGAGCATGAACCTGGAGAGGCAGTGCAGGCTGATCATAAATTGAAATGAAGGTCTCTTGATGATTGTGGAGATCAGAGAGATTGCGAGATATAGTTCCAACAACAGCTGAAATTCCCTGCAAGTCATTCATAAAGTTATCAGCTACGCTAGATACAGTTATAAGAAATACGGAAAGCAAATTCTAGTAATAGGAACTAGCCTATTCAACACTTTGTAGAAAAATTACACAATTCTTTGCCATACCACATGCTTAAACACTTGTTTCAGCTGGGAATAAGGATGATTTGCTCGTGTCTTGACATAGTAATTAGTGAACTTATAACCAAATCTCTTGTCAAACTTCTTCAGTATTTTACGTAGTCCAATGGCATTTAACTCTACAAAAAAGAGAAGTCTTAACATATCCTGCCCCACATTTCTATATGATTCCTGCAATTCAGGTATCTTCACAACATCTGCTTGCTGAATTAGACCATTATGCTGTTCCCCAAGATAGGCCAGCCTGCTTGCAAGTTGTCCTTGTTGTTCTAGCAGAAATAGGACAATCTTTTCGATCTGGAATTATGGAAGACAAACATAGTTTTCTTTAGAACATTGTAAAGCAGAACAACTTAGCACTATAAAACAGAGAAATTTCAAAGTGAAACTAAACTATAACCCTCAGGAACTAAACTTTGATTAGCAGTGGAAAGTAAAGCAAAAAATAAAATCTCATCATATTTTCATATTGCACACTTGAATTTTTCTTCACAAAAGCTGAAAAAGTTGAGGAGATGCCAGAAGGATCAGAAGTCGTGCTACTAAAAGCATGCTGTCGCTTTCATAACAGAAAAGGCAAGAAGTGCAATCTCTGTTTTGCTTCAATCTATATAAGACAGTAAGTACTTATGGCTTTTGATATATAGAGTAACCTGAAGCATATACTTTGACTTAATTTTCTTGTTTTCTTCATTCGGTTTTTGTTTATCAGCTAACTAAAATCAATTGTCACCCAATATCTAACTAGTTTGATTACATCATGTCATCAAAGTACCTGTAATTTTTTTCATGAAATACTTAGCAACAATCATATATTAGCATATAATTTTCATTTATTTTCACAAAGAAGAAGGAAAATATTAGCACATAACTTCATTGCATACTAATCGACGTGATTGTTTTTTCTTTTTATTCTTTTTGGATTTTCTTAGTTGACCATTTTAACCATGTGAAATCAGGCATTGCTCGAATTCAGAGGAGGGCAAATCTGCTTGTGTGGAGTTTCAGTTCTTCACTTCATGCTGAGACAAATGAAAGTCAGACACTGGTGAATTAAATGCATCTTAATACCTGCTTATCCAAAATTCTTGAGAAATCCATTAGAACAAAATCGCGATCTTGAGCTGAAACTTCAATTTGCCGAACATATTGTTTCACTTTCTTCTTCATTAACTTGTAGTTAATATAGTAGCTGGAAGAAAACCATATCCCAAGTAAGTTAATGATATGGAAAAACAAGCACGAAATAACAACTTTGCGTAATTATACTAATAAAACCATATCCTAAGCATGTTCATGAAAACCATAGTTGATGAAGTTCGACGACAACTCCTTTCCCATGGCACAGCAATGGCAATTACTGGGTACTTATAGTTGCAAGACATCAACAATTGCAACAAGGATATGGATAATCTAATTGATTCCCTTTGCTTCTTGTCGATTTATCTCAAACCAATTTTCAAAACTAACTAGGAATCACCAATCCATATCCCTACAAGTTTGTACAAAATAGCTGATAGAAGAATACACGTATGATTCACCATGTTACAGATGTACTTCCCACTAGGCAGAAAATAAGATAAACGGAATATTTTCAAATGATAAAGTATGTTCATTTGTAAAATAAGCGTACCCTTGCCACTCTTGAATTTGTAGTTCTTTCATTTTTTTCCCAAAGGCAACCATCCTTCAGCAAAAAATAGTATCCTGATAACAAGACATGTAACATAAGAAATTTGCTGTCTAGTTTAATATAAAATTTCATATAAGAGGTTCTTAATATATGTAAACTGACTGTGTCCCATGATGTAATTGTGACCCCTAAAGTATCCATTAGAATCAGGAGAACAGTAGAAAAGAATTATTTCAATACCCAGATGGTTAAATAAATTACTAAACTGCATCAGATTAGAATCAGAAATTGCCGACATTGGGTAGATCATAGATGACATAATGACAAGGATTTCAAGATATAAATAGCATAAAAAATATGTATATCAATCATCTCATCTCACGGCCCTCATTCAGTTCCATGCGATAAAAATGCGGAATTCTCCACGAGATTTTACTTCATCTTCATTTTCCAGAAAGTCGTATTTACTCATATCCCTGGCCCCACGCAATGGAAATTATACGAGACACAGAAACAGGGAATCAACCTCAAAAATCGGAAATTTAATGCTACATAGACATAGGGAGAAACATAGCTTGTGATTGTGCGTTCTGAAGACTGAAAGTGTTGCACATGAAGGTAATGCTAAGTCGTTGTACAAATTAAAATCTAAATTTTAATCTAAATCAAAATCAAGTAATAATATATTTTACGGGATCACAACTTTTTCAACCACACGTTTCATCAACTTTTATCAAAATTTACTGAAAATTTAATTTTAATCTTTACCAGACATGGGCTAAATCTCGCATCTAACGTCGTCGTATTTGTTTTGAAATCGATATATGTGAGTTAATTAAATCACCAATCACCAACATCTGCCTCTGATCACTACTTGTTCACCCAAAAATAAAGGGTTATCGATCACTCACGCACTTTTAAAAACATTATCTATCCATCACTCATTTCAATTCCATCCATCTAACTTAGCAGAAAGAATCATAATTCACGTACAGGAACAAGTTTCCAAGACAGGGCACTCACACGGGTGGAGCCCATGAATAATTTTTTATTTAAAATATATAGTGAGGCCCACCACGTGAGTGACCTGGTAAATCCATGTGAATTAATCTCCTATACCTGGAGATTAATTGAAGCAAAAATGTCCACATGACGGACGGAAATCACACGTGGCCACTGACAGCGTTAAGAAATGACTGGTGGATTAATTCATTAGCATTAATAGCAATTTCTCTATAAAAATCATCTTGCCCTTTTATTTCACCATCACATAAACTACAACGGGTGGATTATTTCAGGTTTTCTCTTTCATTTCAGCATCACATAAACTGCAACAGGATTCTCCTTGTGATGTTTCAGCAATTTGCAAATCAGAAGAGAGAAAATATCATAAGGTAAACCAACATTTCATTAAAAATATCAAAAACATATGGTTTCATTTGATGATTTTACAACAATCGTCACTTACACAACACCATCAACAATACTACATAATCACCAACGTAAAACTACCAAAACATCAATAAGAACCTACCGATTAGACATTTAAACCACCATACCAACCCATTACGCTTTTCCTACAATTCAATTCACAAACAACATCCTACCAACTAAAAGACATAAATTTCTGAATTTTCTCTTAAGCTCTTTCCAATTAGAGGGTGATTTTGGGTGATTCAGATATACGTTTTTTGTGAGAATATTGATTTGGAGGAGAAATTGATATGGGATGAAAAATGATTTGGGGGAAGAAATTGATTGGGTTTCGAATTGGGGAAGAAATCTTGTTGACAAAATCTCAAAGAGGGTATGCTGAAATTGCATCGGAGAGACCATACAATTCTTGTATGTACACAATTAAGAGCACCAAAATTGGAATTTCTTATGATCTGGGACACCCAACTGGAAAACTATGCAAAATGGTTGGCTGGACTGAGAAAAGAAGACCGCCAACTGAAGCACTCATTCGTAGAATGTGACTTCAGCTTGGGCAGAATATATACTGGGGAAGCGGGTTGACATGGACTCCAATGGAAATATTACACACAGAACAAATTCTTGTGAAGAAAGGCTGGAGAAAGGGAAAGACGATTCTTCCACGTTTTTACTGAGAAAAAGCTCTTAATGGAAATAAATCAATCTAGTCGTCATTTTTTAAAGGTTGAACCCCAATTTTGAGGGCTCTCACCACCCCGGTCTTTAAAACATTGTGGAGGAGGTAAATCGTGGAATGTGTCTTAACAGGCCAGAGTACATGAGCTGTCATACTGGCGCCCACAAAGAGTCCAATTTCAAATCTTGTTAGAGGCAGGAATCGAACTCTCACATTGTGACTGTCAACTCAACTGAGACTACCTCACTCATGTTTTTTGCACTACTGAACTATATCCTGGGGGCAATCTAGTTGTCATTTTTCAACGGTGTTAGTGGCCGCGTATGATTTCCATCCGTAGGCTTTTTTGCGTAGTATTATGGATATAATTGAAATGAATGATGGAAGGATAATGATTTTTTGAAAGTAGGTGAGCAATCAATATAGTCGGAAGGAAATGTTGATGATTGATGATTTAATTAACTCAATATATGTCTCGTGACATATTTCGTAGAATTCACAAATGCTATCATTTATCCACAAATTATTCTATTTATTTATAATTTTTCCGTTTGCCAAATTTTATATATCATTTATAAATAATAAATTTTTGTTTTCAAGTTTCTTTTTCTTCTAAGAACTGTCTATATTTATTTTCTAATTTCTGTAATTAGATTAAATTAATAAAGAATATGTAGCGGCAAAATTAATTCTTGTTGTATAAGTTGTTACGGATATAGTCCTATCATATATCTAAAAATTAATAAAAAGGAATACTTAAAGAAGATATATTCTAAGTGGTTGTTTGGTGTGAATTAAAATTAGATTTTCGTAGATTGTGAAAAAAGTTTATGAAATGTGTGGTTGAAAAGTTGTGGAACTCATAAAGATGTGGTTAATATTGATTGTTTGACTTTAACTTAAATTCAAATATGATTTTAATTCGAAACAAATATAGCCCCTGTTTGACTTAATCTCATTCTCATTTTTTTCTTTCGTCATTTCAATTTTCAACTACACATTTTTCAAATAAAATAATATTACATACAAATCTAAAATTTTTCATCACTTTTTCACCACACATTCTCTCGTCAATCACTATTTCAAAAATTCTATTCTTATTTTAATGAGATTCAAAAACACACATGGTCTCTTAAGAATAGTTTTTGGTTAGTGTCAAGCATGTGGTTCAATTCCATATGAAGAATTAATCAAAAAGGAAAATGGATTAAAGAAATAAATAAATTTATAGAACTAATTCCCTAATTTCAGAAAACCAGAATAAATAAAAATACTATTGGTATTGCCAACCACATAATTTCTAATGGTGTTGGTGTAGCTATCTTTCACCCACTAACTCTTCTTTTTCAACAAATACTTTCTGAGGAAAAATAATTTATTTGAAGACAAACCGATTGTGACTTTTACATGAAGAATAATATTAGATAATGACCTCCATCATTCACAAATTCATGTGGGTTCTACTGTGTGTATAATTTCCACGTGCAATGAAAAGCTGATAGGATCAGATGAAGATATGCTTTTTGCCTATCAGATGTTTGTTTGAACAGCTTAAAGCACCCACCCACTTCTGATAAATTTGTGTTGGCTCTCCGCATAGAGCCAAGATGCGGTCGGAGGGCTCTGTTTGGTGAGAAAATAAAATTAAAAGTTGATGAGATGTGTAGTTGAAAAATCGTGATTTTATGAAGTACATAGTTAAAATTAATTGTCGAATTTGATTTAAATTAAAAATCTAGATTTTAACTGGACTAAAACAACTCGAAATATCTAGATAAATTTTAAAAATTTTCAAAATATTGAGGGACAATCGCCACCCCTTTTGGTTTCTCCCTGTTTGGCCTCTATTTTTGGGAGAAAATATGTTTTGAAATAATATATATATTTTTTAAAAAAATATGTAGTTAAAAATTTAAAAAAAAATTATCAAGTTATGTGTAAAATTATCTCGTAAAAGAATATATAATTGAAAATGAGTTTTGAAAAAATGGAGTTCAAACAGCGGCGGAGACAGCGGAGTATAATTGACAAGATATAATCCATCATTTTCTCCTACACTGATTTTACCAAATTAAATATGATCTTTTTTTTTTTTTTCAAAAAAAAGTTAGTTATTTATCTTCTCCAACAAGAAATTCAAGCCCAAAAAAAGGGACAAATTGTTGTACAAATAAATCAGCATTCCAAATATCAGAATCACAAAAGGTGGCATGCATGCAATTCCAACAGCGTCAGCCAGCCAACATAAACACGTTCCCAAAGTTAATGTACTTACAGAAAATTAAGCAGACTTACAGTATGAGAAAACTATAATTTTTTTGTGGGCCTTCGAATCTTGGAGCAAGAAAACTGTAGTTCACCTCAGAGTGATCGGAGGCAAGCAATCTGAGTCTGGACTGGACTGGACGGCTAGCTACTCACTAAACAGTGAACACAGTGTAGTCTGTGAGTGTGTGAGCCTGTGAGGGAGCAAAGGCTATATAATGAGTGCTTCCCTCGAGCCAAGTGATATGTCCTTCTATGAGAGGACGACACGTATAATGAACTAATGCCCAAAGGTTGACTAGTTATGTACCAAATTGCAGCAAAAAGACAACGTCCTAATTATTCTCAACTTCAAGTTGGGAAAATTATATTTCTAAGAGTCGCATTCACACCTTTAGTGGCCTAAATGCGTTCTTCTCTGTGTGTAATGTGTAGCCTCAAAATAACCTCAAAAGCGTGTGAATTCACACACACAAACTCAACACGCCCTCTGATATATAGAATTTTGCTACTTTGCCCCATGATTTCTATCATCTCTCTTGACGACGATGTATAGGTGAACGAAAATGATGATTATGTTTAAAATAATTTAATAATAAAATGTAATGTAACATTATGTCAATCTATCTGTCGATGAGGATGACAGTGTAACAGATATTGTATTTTATATTAACCAATGCAAATGTGGGTAAAAGTTTGAACTTTTAAATGGTAGGAGGAAGTAATGGTCGATGTCCCCTCCACACATTATTATGATCATTCCTAATCTCCACTAACCCATTGTTTTAATTTCAAATAAGAAGTCACTTTGTGCACTTGTAAGTAACAATTTTTACATGGAGTCCCTGTTTGATTCACGTTCTTCAAATACTCATTCTTTCAAAACACATTTTCAACCACACATACATTTTTCAATAAAATAATATTTTCCATCACATCCAAAATTTTTCTTTATTTTTTAACCACACATTCTCCGTCAATCTACTATTCTAAAATATATTATTCAAAAATAATGTGGCTCAAACACGTTCGAATAATTGGAGTAACATTGGACATTACTAAAGAAATGAAGAAAAGAAATTTAAATTTTGTACCGTTCAAACTAATTCAAACTATGCATTTCAAACCCATAAAAACTTTATCTTGGTGAAATAGAATATGACCGAGACTCCACCTTCTACATTTATTAATAAAAATCTTACAGGATGTGTCACGATTTCATTGGCGTTGGGTTATAAGCCTTTGAAGACCATACACATGCAACTATGCGAGACGCAGATTTTTTATACATCAGATATAGCACTTATTATGGTAGGTATTCATTGAATCTTTTTAATTAAAAAATGCATTTATTTCTTGTTATAGTACGAATGTTAAAAATATTTAATGTTTTGCCTAAGTTACGGAAAAATAAAGTGTGTAATTAAAAATCATGCAGTGTTATGTTCAATAATTTATAGTCGAAGGTGGAAATTTCCAACACAAGCCGTCACATAGCTATATAATGTACTAAAATGTATTCTTAAAATAATTAAAATCTTTTATCAAAAAAAATAATAATAACGTAAAAAATAGACTGTAAAAAAAATATATATATAATTTTCGCAACTGTGTGGGATCTGCATAGGTGCAAAAAGATACTTGATCAATGACAATATAATGCAGCTACATGCTTGTCATGGATGTGGGCTTACATTTGTTAGATGAGTGTTTCAGCACTATATATTGGATTTATATACTTGATATCAGATTTACAGTTTTAATATCATATTCGCAGCATATTTATATACTTGATATCAGATTTACAGTTTTAATATCATATTCGCAGCATATCATATTGGCGCATACCGTATATGCAGTGAATTTAAGCACTGAATACACACCATGTTTGCATATAACTTTGAATATAAATGATTCAATTATATATAACATATTTAATAATCTAGCAGATTGAATGATTTGATAATTAAGTAAGGCGTAACAAGTAATTTAAAGAGAACTGCAGAATATCAACATGCAAAAACGATTAACAAACAAGTAATTGAAAAAAAAAAGAAAAAGAATTAAACAGTAGAACTTTTAACCCGAGACCTGTATTACACACAGTTTCCTTAAAACAGATTTGCCCATTTACCGTTTGTACTTGAGATTTAAATCGAGTGTCCGTTTTTCAGGATACAATGGTAAAACTAGTAGATTTTGAGCACTACAGATACTATTTCAGCGAACTAATTTAGTGTCTGAATAATACCACCTCCAAGACTCAAACATAAATTAAAATGTATGCAGACAGAACTCGAACTGTATGCAGAAAAGTTTCTTTGTGTATTTTCAGATGAATTCGTGTGTTCAGAAAAGTGGAAAAACGAGGCATATAAAGACTTGGCTCTTGAGAATGTAACTTTCTCATTCACTTAATGGTAATCACCACGTGAGATTCAATAGTTTTAGAAAATGAAAA
>CAIGRK010001735.1:0-10016 GCA_903798315.1 Fraxinus greggii | reverse complement strand
CCACCAATTTTTAGATTATAATCAAAGCAATGCATCTCTCAATTACAATTTGCATCAAAACATCAATTTTGTAATATATTCTCTTGTTATACTTATTCTAGGGCGAGTTTATCTTCAAGAATTTTATGCTTTTAATTATTTTTTAAAATCTATTTTTCAATCATGTCTTTAATATATGTTAGAAGGTTTTTGTTTTCTCATATATTTGTTTATTTAGCCCATGTTTGGTCCGGATTAAAATATGATTTTAATCCAAGTCAAGTCAAACAATTAATTTTAACCACATCTTTCATGGGTCCCACAACTTTTCAACCACACATTTCAAAAATTTCTATCACAATCTATTAAAAATTTAATTTTAATCCCCACGAAACACCCTATTAATATTTGATAATCGACTCTTTAAATATATATCGTAAGAATTTGCCTCCCGGGAGAATAGCTTTTCTAGAAGACTACCATGACAACATTTACTCTCGCACCCTCTCGAGTTTTTCATTTTGGAAACATCTTTAATGATTTAATGGAAGTCATCAATCTTCACACAGAAATCCCCATTAACTTTACAAAGATCAAAAGACACTTACCAAAAAAAAATAAAAAAAGCAAAAACTAACTTGCGTCCACCAATTTGGTCTAATTCCACTTTGAAAATAAAGCTTAATGCGACAAACCGACGACGAGATAGAACACACTTTATATCATCGGTTTCCTTTAAAGATTCTCCTTGGACTTCTTAAGGATAAGAAATTAGTAGTGGTGTTTCATCGAGTTTTTTTATGGTTGGTTTGGTAAAGTCGATTATAGGGTATTGATCTACTTTTTATTTATATAATATGTATAGTTAAACTCTCGTTTATTATAGTGTATAACAAAATCTTTAAGGTTTATTTGATTCGCCGAAAAGTGGATATATACGAAATCTGCTACATGTACAGTCCTTAATGGACTGTACTGTACAAGTGGCTTAAACCATTATCTTATACGTCTTTCTTTTTAGTGCTATTAGTTCGTCCAAGCAGAGGTCAAAGCTTCGCAATAGCGTTCTCCTGGAAGTCGACAATTCTTGATGAAGCTGAACGCAAGCTAGCTTTGAGTAAATTTTTAGAAATCGACTTGATATTTACATTTCTTTTCAATATTATAAACATTCGAGTAAAGAAAAAGTAAAACATTGTTGTCATTAGCTGATGAAACTCCCCCAACCAACATTTTTCTCTGTTATGGAAATCTCATGCTCAAGCACTATAGGTTATGAACAAAAGTTACCTGTAGAGTTGAATGTGGTTCAATTGATTCTGTTAACACAGCTGAATAGCAAAAAGTTATGCTTCCATTAGGGCATCGATAAGCTACCATTCATCTTGGAGGCTATCTACCACTGCATGTTGGTTGGCCACGATGAAGTCAAACTCGTGCTAACTAGATGACGACACATGTTGTGCCTCATTAGTCAATTCCGATAAGACCCTTTTGGCATGTATAGCCCTTGAAAATATTGATATATAAAAAGAAACTAAAATCACGTCTATTATACTATTCAAGTCTAATACTCTACATGAAATGTGAACTTTTTGTGCTCTAGTTATCCTCAACATTATGCAGCTTGGGATATGGTCAAAAAAGCACTAGAATAAGAATATATCAATCAATAAGAATAACTTCTCTTTTTTGCTTTTTCTTTCATCTTTTCTACTTTGATGTGATGGTTCCAAGTTCAATTTTGTTTCAGCAACTGGAAAGTAGTTATCATATTGAAAAAAAAAAATATGTAAATTCGAGAACTTAATATGTGTGTTTTGAGGAATAAGCATTAAACAAGAACACAGCTTGACATACATTCCTTCTGCCTCCTGATCATTTGTAACACAATCAACTGCATTATGTGCATTCTCGTAGTAATGTAGCCAAAAAGTGACGACTGGCAAACCAAAACTTTCAGCATTGGAAGTAACGAAATGTAGGTAGATATAGCAATGAATCAAAAGGAATGGCAAAGAACACTCATGTAGCCGACCCAGTTCTTTTGAGAAAAAGGTCTACTTTGAGGAAAGTGATGTTGTGTTATGGGTTCGATTTTGGGTATCTGTGTGCGTGGGGAAGAGGAGATAGTTTCTTGTGGGTTCGTTTTTGTGGATAAAAAAGGGACAACAAAGGTTGAGCAACAACGACGACGGAAAAAGGAAAATACAAGAACACTTAGGGTAAGGTCACAAATTTTCTGAGTTCAGGAGGGCGGGGTGAGACTCCTCTAGATATAGAAAGACCTTTTCATTTACTTATTTCTGGTACATGGGAAAGGTTTAAACATCTAACCAACTCTACATGTTGCAAAGCCTACACTATCCACAACCAGAAATGGTACCTTTTACAGTCTTCGAGGAGAATGAGGAATTCTTCTCAATTGGCGATAATCTAGCCTCTATACAAAAATTTCCCTTCTTTAAGCGGCGCAAAATGCAGGATTGAATTGTACAAGAAACATCTTCAGTTTCGATACTGATTCCAAATAGTTTGTACAAGTATCAGATTGCATCCTCTGTGCTCGTCCAGGACTCCGTCCAGATAATATCTCCACTAACCGCTGCCTCCAACCATTGCTCCTCATGGTTTCCTTCGACAGCTTGATAAGTGTAGGGCTACAGGAACCTGCATGATTCACATCATCCCGTAAATGGTGGGATTCAAAGTATTTTTAAAAGTATTGGATGACAGAAAAACAATTTCATGAATGTTCCATAGATTAAAACTTCTAATCACCCTTTTGTCTCTTGTTTACATCAGCGATGAAATCGTCATGAAGTAGTTAGTCTATCAAAAATTCCAAAATTGCCTAGATTAAAAATAAGGATAGCGAAAAAGAGTTACAACAACACACTAACTAAGCCTCGTCCCCAATAAATTTGGGGCAAGCTACATGAATCATTCTTTACAATTCCATAAGATCTAATAAATCTACAGCAACTAGGTTAGCGGACATTAGAATTGCGGTAATAGATGAATAATAACCAAATAATTACATGACTATGCCACGTGACTTGACAAATGGCACTCATGCAAAAATCGCAAAAATCAGCTAGTCAAACTTCGTTGACTGAAGGTTGGCGCCACGTTAAACCTATATACAGGAAATCTATCAATTGAGAAAAATAGGCCTGGACATGGTCCGGTTCGGTGCTGAATCGAACCGAACAAAAAATTTCGGATATGAGTCCAAATATAATTATGGAACCGTTCGGGTTCGGCTCAATTCGGTTCTGTACCATAATTAATTTTTTCAACATTTATAGAAACACTATATAAATACAACTAGTGACATGTTCATAGTTTCGATGGGCAGTTGGAGATGAGAAGTCGAACTCGGCAGTCGGTGGCTTCGATTTGGGCATGTAGATGTAGGTTTTCAATTTGTCAATTGATTTGGGACAGTGAACTTGTGCTTACAGAATGAAAGTATGAAATTGGAAAGGGAAGGATAAAAACTTAAAAATGCCTAGATCTTGGGCTAACAATGAAATTAATAATTGAGCAAAAAAATTAAAACAAAAAATTGAATTTAAAAATTGGGTTGGGCTCGGCTAGCTAGGCATAGACTTGGCTTGGGAGTTGAAACATTAATCATTAAATTAGTTAATTTGCTAATTTGGTTCTCGATTCAAATATCTGTTTGGGTATTTTAATTATGAAGAACCGCTCGGTTCGGTTCGGTCCGATCCGATTCGGTTCTGGAGTTTTATCTAGCCCTAGAGAAAACCGCAGAAATTTAGAGCAAAAATGAAAAACTCTTTGAAGTTGCTCTTCAAGAACCACAGCCTCAACCAGCTACACATTTTTCAAGGTATAGCTTATATGCATTCTAAATTAAGTTTTGCAATACCTACGACCATGTAAAAATGACTAAAATATTAATTACTAACAATATAATTCTAACTTAGAGTTTCTCAATCATTTCAGGGTGAAAATTCCAGCACAGAAGACTTGTAGGGATCAAACCAAATTCCTTATCTGGTGAAACCAAAACGTTGAACATAGGACGAGAATTTATCTTGAAATGTTGAGCACATATGCAACAAAAAGGTAAAACAACAAAAAGGACTTTCTCCATTAAGCAATCCATTCACAGACTTAAACAAAAACACAATATTATGGCAAGTGAGCAAATTGGAACAAAAGAATATAATAAAGATAGAAATGAAACAGCGAACAATGTAAATTGATATGACACAAGAGATACCCAGGTTTACCTTTTCTTGTCTGATGGTGAATCGAGCTACTCCATTGATATAAAAGAGAAGCCCCATCTGCAACCCTGAATCAAAAGGAAGCAACCAAATAGTTGTTATCCAGAATCCTGCAGATTGAGTAAACACGTCAATTGAAGTGAAAAGGGGAAAATGTAGAAATGTACTTGAATAGGTGAATTCACCAGCTCGATCTTCACGACATTGGCCTGCAATCCTAGTCCTAGTTATAAATGAGAACTCGATGGATTTCAGTAGTTTCAGCAGGAAGAGTTAAATGGTCCCAAATACAATATGTAAAAGCCTGCTAGATACGGTTCAAACTAGTTTTGGTTCCTGCACATCTCACAATTGATATTTAAAAAAAAAAAAATGGGGTGTTTGTTCCTGTTAATATTTCTCAAGCTTTGAGATTTTACTGTCATTGTAGAGATGCCCATCTATGTTAGGAACAAATCCCTTTTCCATCATTTCCTCCTTAATGATGTCATAGGTTATCCGGTTAGGTATCAATCCTTTTTCTAACATCTCGTTAAGAAATCCGTTTGCTTCTTCTAGCTTGCCTTTCTCACACAATCCCTTAATCAACACGTTATATGTCACAATGTTTGGTGATTTTCCTTCTTTCTCCATTCTTCTCCTCACCGTCAAAGCTGCATTTGGGTTTCCTTCCCCGCAATAACCAGCCATCAGAGCATTATATGTCAAATGACTCGGAGTCAAGCCCTTCTCAGACATTTCATCAAGAAGTCTAACTGCCTTCCTGGTTTCAGCATTCTTGCACATTGCATCAATCTGTATGTTATAGGTTACTAAATCAGCTTTTATGCTCTTCTCATCCATTTCTTCTAAAAGTTTATTTGCCATTTCTTTGTTTCCATTGTGATAATAACCACCAATCAAACAATTGTATGTTGAAACGTTTGGAATAACCATCCTCTCCGACATCAAATCTCGTATGGCCATTGCTTCTTCCATTTGTCCAGCTTTACAATAGGCATTGATCAATGTGTTAAACGTTAACACATTGACAGCCACCCCTTTTTTCACAATATCATCGAATAACTCTCTAGTTTCCTTCAGCATTCTCTTCTTTGAAAACCCATTCATAATTGCATTATAAGTAACAATGTTTGGCTCCAAACCGAAACTCACCATCTCATCCCATAAACCATGTGCTTCATCGACTTTGCCATCATCACAGAACCCATTAATCAATGAATTATATGTAATCACGCCCGGCCTCAGCCCTTGCTGCTTCATTTCCTTGAACACCCTCACTCCTGCCACCAAATTATCATCTTTACAGAACCCATCAATAAGAGTATTGTAAGTGATCTCATTTGGGGACACCCTCCTCTCCACCATTTCCTTCAATAAGGCATCGGCTTTGTACATCTTCCCCAGCCCACCTCTCTTACAGTACCCGTCAATTAATGTATTATAGGTTACCACATTTGGCATCACCCCACGGACCTTCATATCCTCTACCACATCAACAGCTTTATTTAATCTCCCTGCCTTACACAACCCATTTATCACAATATTAAAAGTGACCAAGTTGAACTCAATCCTCCTCCTAATCATCACCTTATACACAAGTTCCAAGCTTGCAACTCTACCCTCCTTCACCAACGAGCCCAACATTAAATTGCACGAATATACAGATAACTTAAACCCATAATCCCCTGCCCTCTTAAACGCCTCCAACGCCTTATTGCACATTCCATTATTGACATAAGTCATTATCAACATATCCACAATAATACTATTAGCACATGAATTGTCGCTAAGATTTAAAAGAGTACTAAAAAATGCAGAATTTGAAACGAGATTAGCGTGTTTCAAGAGTTTATGCAGTAAAGATCGGATCTTGGGGTACCTTTTGTCATTTGCTAACAGAACGAAGAGTTTGACGTAGTCTTCCAGAGAGTGGGTTACCTCAAAAGCGTGTTGGGACCATTGGAAAAATGCGAGAATGATATCCGAGGGAAAGTTGAACTGAAAGAGTTGGTGAAGAAACTGGGTTGGGTTGGCTGGTTGGATGAGTGGTTTGAGTTTGGACCAGTGTTGGATATTGATTAGCGATGAGACTTGTGATCGCAAGTTTGGGTCGGAGAGGCACGGTGATATTGGGGTTGGAGGGTGGTTAAGGACCGTGTGGAGATGGTATGAGAATGAAGTAGGGACAGGTGGTGTCGGAGCACGGAGGCGGTGGAGGCGGTACATGGAGGCAAGGGCATGAAATTCAGACCAGGATGCAACACAGCAGTGTTTGGAAAAAGAAGAGGAGACATCAACTATTCAAAAGCAGGTTTTGCAGAGGTTTAAGGTAAAAAGGAAAATTAGGCGAGGAAGGATTTTAAAAGATTTTAGGGTTAAGTGCAGCAAACGTCCCCATTTTTTCTGAATAATTGGATCCCAACCTTTGATTAATTAGTTAAGTACGTCCAAACGGATGGATACTATCCAATTCTCAAGTAAGTCAACGCCTTTGACCATCAAATTCAAAAATTAAAAATGTTAAAATGGTTATTTCATTATTTTAATTAAGATATTCACTATTTATGCTCTATTTGCATCGACGGGTTATACTCTCTTTGGTCAACTTGCACTACTTTGTCAAGTTCGAAGCATTTTCTCATTTCGATGGCTGCTCTGATGCACTATACATGTTGAATATTGCTTTGTTGTCCTCCACCATTGAGATTGACTCTTATTTTTCCATATCATGGAGAACTCTAAGTCGTCCCAGATGTTTTACAGATAAGGAATTCAATTCGTAGTCGACAACGATAATAAGTAGCAAAGTGTATGAAGCCCGTGTTATGAAATTGCAAAACAAAAACAAAAAATGAAACCTAAATTAATTTCAGTACACTACCAACCATAACCGCTTCTACGTCGTGAGAGACAACTGCAGAAGATGGTCGTTGTCTGGGTTGAACTGGAAAATGGCAGCAATCGATTTGACGCGAGAGGATGAGACGAGCGGGTTCCGGCGTGAAGGGAAAAGGAAATGGGTTTCGTGAATTCTAACTTGCCTGGAAAATGTATTTCTAGCTGAAGGACGGGAAATGTTATTTCTTCATTTCATGGAAAATAATGCGTGTGAGGGGGAAAAGGAAAAAAGTTTTAACCAAAAAATTAAACCTATCAAACATGTTAAAAAGTGAAAAATGAAATTCATTTTCCATTTTCCATGGAAAATTAGGTTTATCAAACGGAGGCCTAATATATCTTGGTTTTCTTCAATGTCAAGTATGAGAAAGTCTATCGAAAATACCAATTTGTCAACTTTGATAAACACATTTTTCACTGTATCTCGCGATGCTTGATTGACCATAATGTAAGCAAGAACAGCACCATGATTGACTTCACCATTCACTAATAGTTTTCCTACAGACGAACATATGCTTTAAATTAAATACTCACACTTAAATCACTTGAAGAATTAAAACTAACATATTTACTAACGCGCTTTTTTTGTAACAATTCGATATCTATGTCCAAACTGTTGATTTACATATTTTCTGATGTGGAAGATCTTAAACCTATATTTACTTGGTATCAGAATTTAATTTAAATCATTCTTAATGAAAATGTCAAAAACTCGAATGTTGATGACGCGATAGAAATACGTGAAGAGTAATATGTGATTAGCTTATCTTAAGGCAGACATTATGTAAGTTAACGATTTTGACACAGAGATCGAATCGTTACGATATAATTGCACATAAAGAGTTTAAATTTAAAATTATTTATTTAACTTTGCAGATTCCCATATAATATATATTTGATATTGTCATATAATTATTTAATTCAACTTCAATGGACAAAAAATAATATAGTTTAACACCTGATATATCATAAGTAATGCTATAAAGAATAATAAATCAATTTCAAAAGCTAAATAATTTGTTTATAATGAATTATAATATTTTTTTCGCTGGGACCCATCGAACCACGATCAAGTAACTTATAATACACAATCATCTAGTCATATGAGAGTTGCCACAAACATTCCATATATGTATTGCCACACCTACAACACAACTATATGAACGAATTCTCACTATGCAATAATATGCATGAAAATATACATGATTTGAAATACTATTCTCTCATTCTCGAAGTTAAGGTTTTTCATACCTATCTCAAACTTTGTCGTCTTCTAACATTTTGAGCACAATACCATCATTATGTATCGTATGAGCTCAGTGGTAAAACTAGAAGTGGATACTTGGGAACCATATGCGTGAATTAAACTTCAATGATCTTGGAGTGGCGATGGGTGGCGATGAAACTGTGTGGTAGCTAAAAAATTAGATAAAAATTTAAATCAAAGTCAAAATATTTCATTAACTTTTATAAAAATTTGATTTATAGCCATACCAAATAGTCGTGAAGATATGTACAAATTAGTGAGATTGATGGAGGGTGAACGAAAATTGAACGTGGATGAAATTGATACAAAATGAAAAGGTTTGAGACCCAGAGTGAAATTTTACCCTTTCATTTTACATGATTAAAATAAAATAGAAAATAAAAGGCATGACAAGGGTATTTTCGACAAAAGAAAAACCAAAATTTGTGCAGGGTTTTTACAGAAGTCGTAAAACCCTGCTTCTTCTTCCCCAAGCAAAAAACTTCTTTATCCTCCATCAATGGCGATTCACGCCTTCCTCTAAATCAAAACCTTACCCTAAAATCCAGAATCCCCCCGGACGTTTGCTATCATGTTGAAGGTCCTCACCTCCACATGCCGGTTCCACGCCGGTACATCGTCGTTTGGTGTACAACTCCGGCCCGGGCCCACCGTCGAGACTTCCTCTCCAATTCTTCGGGTCCTGAACTCCCTCCGAGGAACCAACACAAAAAGCCCGTATTTTTATAGCCGGTTCTTCTGCTCCGACTCCTCTGATGGGTCCAACCCCGCGGAAGCTGGGTCCGAGGCCAAAGAGGTTAATGGGGCTGCGGCTGATGAGGCTGAATCTAAGTCTTCATCAGCTATTGTTCCCACTGTATTTAGACCTGAAGATTATTTAACGGTTAGTTTTTATGAATTATAGTTATACATACATTTAGTTTAAATGAAAATCTGTGGGTTTATGTATGATTGTTAAAATTTTTTTATCTTTTAATCTTATAAGCAATCAAAAATTGGGTAAATCTCGATTTTGCTTTTTGACAAATCAAGATTTGAAAATAAAATTCAACGTTATGGTTAGGGCAACTCTTAAATCTTAACTTTTTTTGTACGCGGGAGCACTATTGCGATGTTTGTACTGAAAAAGTTCAAAATGGAATTTTTGTTGCAAGCTTGTCTTAACTAATGGCGAATTTGGTCTCATACAAAATATGCATGAGAAAATTTGGTGGATTTTTATGAGAGAATGCACATATTTGTATAGCATGCACAAGCTTGTTAGTTTAAGGAGTGCATATCAAATTTGTGGTGAGGCTTTCTTTTACTCTCGTAAGTAATTATTTCTTGATTTCTTCCATTTGCTTTCTCTTCATTGCAATTCAACCCATCGTTTAAAAAGGCGGTAGTGAGGCTGTGAGGCGCATGTAGGACGCCTCTATGCGGTATTTTTGAGGCTAAAAATATGAGGCTCACGCCTCTAAATATGAGGCGCACCTCATTTAAAATTTGATTTTTCAATTGTATGAAAAGAAATTAGAAAGGATCTTCTTAAAGAAAGAAAATAGCCCATTTAAAAAGGCATTTTGGGCCCAAACTCATGTATTCATACTTCTTAATCTGCATTT
>CAIGRK010001701.1:0-11620 GCA_903798315.1 Fraxinus greggii | reverse complement strand
TCATGCCGTTCTCGACACTTGAAAAGTTGTTATCGACATTTGTTTTCTGATCATCTCTATACTTGACATTACATTTGTCTCAGAACGACATTTCGACCAAAACAGAGATTTCTCTACATTTCATACGGGTTTCTTGACATTTGATCTGTCGTTCTCAACATCAAATACCTGTCAATCTCGACGCGTGATATTTCAACTGTCAGGAACGACAGTTCGAAAATGTATAGATAATTTAAGACCTGAACAGTATGCAAGTAACTGAATGACATTAAATACGATTTTCTCCATCAACTAAAATATCTGCCTAATGATGGTAAACAAAACGACAAATGTCAATGCTAATTTCAAAAACAATACCATGTTACCCCAACAATGTAAAGTAACTACGCATCCCTATTATCCTTTTGACGACCAGATCGTGTAAATGGAGTCCGCGTGTTAGTACTAGGCACTTTAACCTTGATGGATCGAGGTCGGGATGGCGGTGAAAGATTGACGTTAGGTGGATCCGCCGTGGTGGCAACCACATCTGAGGACCTCTCAAACGAGCCATCGACATTACAAGCATCCATTTCGCTTGGCTCGACATGCTTAGGAAATTCTTGTTTGCAATCACGATTCTGTATAAGGTCACTTAGAATTAGTATCTAGAAATAATAAAAACAAACAAGAAAAATAATAAAAGACCCTACAAAAGAAGAGTGAGATATGCACTAAACAAAAGGCTAAATTGTCAAAAGTGGACATTTCTTGAAATGTTGTCATGAAATATATATAATTTTCAGAACAGAAAAAAATAATTGAGAATATGGACATTACTACAATAACAAGTAAGGGTTCTTATAAATTAATCCTGAATCCAATATTATTGAGAGCACTAATAACACGAAACAAAGAACAAAAGCAAGACAACACACAATTTGAAGTGCTACGTTCATGTGCGGATTTCCCAATAGACGACTTCAAAAGAAAAAAGTATCACATGAGAGTGGAAATCTCCTAACTTTATTGACACAATTTTCTATGAGTGATTTGTTGAGCCCATACGCAATGTAAGACAACACAGGAGGAATGTGTGGGAAAAAAGACCGCTCTTTTTCCAATATTTTAGTTGATACGGATGTACACATGCCACAACTAAACAAAAATAAAGTATTACACTTGATTCTTTACAATTTATAACCATAAAACTCAAGTTCAACATTACAAAACTCAAGAATCATTACGGGAACTTGCGCAAATATTAGTACCAGTCATTTTTATTAAAATTGTATACTAAACAACAAGTCCAATAAATCACCCACAATATATTTCTAGCTGACTTTTTCGGAAGTCGCCACTTTTTGGTTATGAATGGGTTCATCTTTTATGTTAAAAAGGAACGTATCTGAAAGTAAATCACACTTTGCTTACAAAATAAGTCACCTATTCTAATAGTAATTTTATTAAGATTAAGGAAACATGTCCTTACTCTTAATCCTATAGTATAGTGTGTCTTTGACCATTATTTCAAATTCATTTGCGTATTTATTCATCACTAAATAACCATTCAAAACCCCCACCCCATCTGGAAAAGTAAAACACATTCATAGTTTCTTCACAGTGCACTTCTGTGGTTCTTAACTGACATGAATCAAAGCACAGAAAAATATAACATCTTGTTCGAACATTAGGGCTGACATAGTATTTTTCATGCATACATAGTATTTTTCATGCATATCTAAATGATAGTAGTAGTAAGTTTAGCAAACTGCCCGTTATTCATATTTTCAACTATCGTGAACTCCATTAGGTTATTATCTAAAACAGAGAGTGGAAAAGCATCCTCGTGAAGAGCTCATCGACCAAAACACATAATAAATCAAGAGGAATAACGTGAACTTCATAATCTCCAATTTGATGATCTACAGAACTAGTAAATCAAATTAAAACGACTATACTAATTAACAAATCAAGATAGTTTAACAAATCAAGCAGTTAACTAAGTAATTAACAAATCAAGTTTATTTAACAAATTAATTAACTGAAAACAATAATTATAGTGACAGATGATTCAAGGAGTTTAATAAGCAAGAATTCTTTAATTTTTAACTTAAAGAAAAAAAGACTTATCAACAATCTCAAGTATAAAACACTCCCCCACCCCCCAATAAATCATTCATGAGTTGTAAAGCAGGAGCAAAGAAAATAAATAATTAATGGCGGAGAACATGGAAGAAGATACAAGGCTTGGAGCCAAACAGTTCGTATCGCAATGGGGAGAACTAGGAAAGATAGACAGATAGTTGTTAGATTCATTATCCAATCCAAACCCATATCTGAGAACCTAATAATCTATGAAAATGCATGAACAAAATGTAAATAGTGGGAGTCCCCCATTTATACCAACACTTCAGCACATGAGTTCCAAAATACTTCTCCCAACAAATCCCTCCTTTGTACAAAACTTCAATACCACCTAATTCCCACAACACCACATTTAAATACGCCATGGAAGAAATAATATACATTTATGCAGAGGAAAAAAAAGTTAAGGACAGAATTGTGAAAATCTAACCGAGAGAGAAGAAAAGGCAACCGAGGCAGAAGTTCACCACGGTTTAACAGGCCAAAGGCACACCACAAGCAAAGATGACGATTGGCGCAGTGATTCCGACGATTGAGGTGGAACGACCGATGAATAGTGAAGAAGGTGTTGTAGGGTTTCAAGTGAGAGAGTGATAAGAAACTGCGTGTGGGGGAAGAGGGTAAGTCTGGATTCATTTCAATATTTTTGTTCATACGGGTTGGGTACTAAAAATGGTCTAGCAGGTTAATAATTATATGGGTAAATTGTTTTTCCAGATTAGCTGCAAACAGGGAGTTCGGATCAAGTTCAATTAACTTATAACCCAACTAAAAATAATATATTTATAAAAGGAAAAACGGATATTTTCAATAAAAAAATTAACATTTATTATGATTTGATATATGTACTTTTTTCAAATAAGTAGGGTAGGTTATATATCAAGTTTTTACTGGTCAACACAATTTAAAGTTTTGTGAAAACTTTTATCTCTACAATGGAATTAAAAATTGATAATGAAAGCATTTTGGTCTAAATTTTTGTAAAATGGACATTGAACAGATTTTGGACACTTTCGAAAATGACCATGTGAAAGTGGACATTTCTTGTAATTTCCACTTCTTTATATAGATTTCAAGAAGCGGTTCCTTTGAATGCTGGGAATGTACTTGAAGCAGAGAACAAAAGTTCAATTCGGAAATGGAAGGCTATACTCCGAAGGGCTTTAAACAAATCTTTGGAACCTGAAACCATTCACAAAAGCTAAGTGCACGTCATCCTTCAGTTTTAATGAATGCTTATGCTTCTTATATACTTGTCGACGTGGTTGCAGTGCCCATCCTCTGATTTTTGAGGTTTAAGGCGAATTTTATAAATTAGACCCCTTAAAATTGTAATATGCATGTAAAATTTAAAAGTGCATTATTAAATCAATTATTAACTTCAAACTTACAATAAAACAACAAACAAAATGTATTATACAAAATATTTATATTATAATCAAATAAAAAGCCGACAATGTTCCAAACGATCAGCTAAATACTATTCGCTTTGCGATTTTAGAGGCAAAAACATATTCAATATTGAGTAATCTAAGTGTTCAACAATTTCCTTCTCAATTGATAACATAGCCCATTCATGTTTTCACTATTGAAAATTAACAAATTAACAACAAATAAATAAGAATGAATGGGATTGGGACCAAGCCGTTACATGCCATGAAAATCTACCTTTGGCAATAAGGCAGGGGCAATACCGTAAACAAACATAAAAAATTCAAGATATATGGAAATCGCTGCTGCATAAGGAAGACTATCATCAAAAAACAACAATGTTGGCCAAAAAAAGTCCAGAGAGATAGAAGATGAAAATGGCGATAAGACTGGAGGATAGTATGCAAATTAAATCGTTTAGAATAATTAGATCCAGTGCAAAATCGACATATAAAGCTGATTTTTAAACAAATAAATTTGATACTGCCTTGGAAATGAACAAGTTGAGAATATAATTCACTACACAACACGAGTTTGAGAAACCCTAGGCCGCTTGTCCCCTTCCGCTGCATTTGAAATGGGTCTAATTTACAATTGAAATGAAACTTAAACAATGAAAAAACATTATTGGGCCTAATTTACAAATGAAATGGAATGAGCTTAATTTATTGATTTTTTTAAGGGAAAAGTATGAACCTATTATATCATATCTATACATATTGATGCCTTCATATAAGTTTAATATTTCAACATCGTCTTCTTCAGTATCAGCGGGAGGAGTAGGTGTAAAGGGTACCCGATTAATATTTGCACACATTCGTTTTGTATATAATTCATATATTTCACATAAAATTTGTTCTAAATTTCTAAAAGTGATAGGTGTGTTAAAAGTTAAAATTTTTGAAATCTGATCAGCTATATATTTAGTCCCAGCAAAATTGTATCGGGAGTTCATGATATACGCTAAATAAAATAGCATACGTAAGTCTTTCCAATATTTTCTAAACTTTAATTCCATAGAATATATAATTTCANGTTAAAATTTTTGAAATCTGATCAGCTATATATTTAGTCCCAGCAAAATTGTATCGGGAGTTCATGATATACGCTAAATAAAATAGCATACGTAAGTCTTTCCAATATTTTCTAAACTTTAATTCCATAGAATATATAATTTCACTGAAATTGGGGTCATTTTTGTATTTATAAAAAACTCTTACAATTATATAAAGACGTTCAAACACCATACAGTTAGTGGGATAGTAGACTCCAAATGAAATATTTGTAATCATAAAAATTTGTCAATTTTTAAAATTTTAATCGCTAAAAGTCAATCATATTAATTCAAAATAGTGTCATAATCGTTTCTAATATTCTTAATGTTATAAAATTCAGTTATGAAATGTTCAAATCTTTCACATAATTTAATATTAAGTAAGTGGAGTTCCATTTATATCATACATCACTAACAAATGTTTCTGTAATTGTCACTTCAAATTCAATACAAAATTTCTAAAAGGCTTGTTTTCTGCTGGGTGAAATCTTGATATATATTAGCGTATTCCTAATTCTTTAAATTGCATTCTTAATATGTTTCAAATTATCTTGCACAATTAAATTAAAAATATGACATACACAACGAATATGAAATAAATAACTATCGAAATCGTGCTATAGTACCCACACAATTTATAGATAAATGTCTTATTAACACTGTCGTTGTCAATGTCGAAGAACAAATTTTACTCTCACAGTGAGATTCTCTAATAATGCTCACAATAGCATTATATATATTCTTAGCATTGTGAGAGAACTCACTAATTCTAAAAACAATATTGTTTTAAACATACACCAAAGTGGTTCTATGTAGTGTGCAATTGCATGTATATAACCTCTTTTATTAATCAATTCCCATAAATACGAAGTTAAAGATATGACACCCCCATATTTTTTGCAAAATCAGTAATCAATTGTTTCTTTGTATTAAGGAAATATTCTATTGTATCGGAATGAAAAGTGTTTCTACTTATCTCAATGTACATTGGTTGAAGATATTCTTTTATTTATGAGACGAAATGTTAGTTGTCCGCTATTGGTAGAAGCAACTCATCACTGGAAACGAACTTCATCATTCCCGTTCGAACATTATCTCCCGAATACATCTACGTGCAAAGTGTCGTATAAGCATAATCAACGGTTGGACTACCAAATTGCAGTTGCGTTTGACGGCACCAAGAAGCCCATGTCTGGCCACACTTGCTTTGTAGTGACGATTGAGGTGGGTGGTATCCATGCTCTTTTGTCATGACAATCGTTGTTGATCGTAATTACATACTGGTTTAGACTCTGCAACTCCATTGACCACATGATCCATTGAAATCAATTTAAAGTGATCCCAACATTTTGCATTTTTTTCCCTTTCCTTTTCGCTTCCCTTTTGCATCGGGAATATCTAATTCATGTTCCTCCTACTGTTCCGCTTCGAAAACACCAGCATGATCTAAATTAATTGGATTACTAATTCTATGAGAATCCAAATCTGGAATTTTTTGGGAATGTGTACTTAGTTGCGACCAGCAAATTTATTCTAAAATTGACTTTGTATCGTCATAGGTGATTCGCCTCTGATACCGAACAAGCCCTCAACACAAGAGTGTGATCCAATTGTTAATTTTGATTAAATGTATAGAATATGAATTGTAATTTGTAAGAGTAATAGAGATGTGTTGTCTCAAGAACTACTTCTTTAAAGTCACTAGCTTGACTTTTTGCCATGATTAATTATGGTGGCTCAAACCAAGTGATTCCATCCTTGCATTTTGTGCAATTTTCATTAATGTACCATTTATTTTGGTCTCCTTTGATATTTCAATTCTCATCTCTACCAATAAGTCCATCAAAAATTTATTTTCTTTTCTGACAACTTCGTTGATCATGTGGCTCTTTCTTCATCAATTCTACACAAACTTTGATGTTGGGAGGTTTCTCATATTGTGTGTAAATATTGAATATCTCTTACTTGTCATCTACCTTCAATATTATCTCATCCTTCTCCATGTCAATCATGATCGAATCCTTTGCTAAAAATGGTCAACCCAATATAACCAGAATGCCTCGATACTCGTATGTCCAACACAATGAAATCCAACAAAAATATTAAATTTCCTGCTTTTATGAACGCGTCCTTAACTTTGGCACGTGGCCTTGAAATTGTTCCATCAGCTAATTGTAGCATTGTTAATGTTGACTTGACTTCTTCTAATCCCAATTTCCTGTAATAAAATATGACATTAGATTTATACTAGCACTTGTGTCACACAAAGCATTAATAGCACATGAATTTTCAATTGAAATATGTAAAGTAAAACTCCTAGAATCTTTCAATTTGAGAGGCAATTTGTTTTGTACTCTTGCTCTACTTTCCTACATTAGTGGCACAAATTCATATCTTAGAGGCTTTCTTTTCTTTGTCAACATCTCTTTCAAAATTTTCATATAACGTCAAAATTTGTATTATCGCATCAATGAACGAAATATTGACCCAAAACTTGTTGAGAACATCAATAACTTTTTTCAAATATTGTATCTTCTTTGTTCTTTTTGAGCTTTTGGAGAAAAGAAATGGGAGGCACGTAAGCTTTGACTGTACTTGATACCCTAGTAGTGGATGTTTCTATACTTTCTTCATTCTCAATTGAGGTTGGTGGGTATTTTTCTTGCATTGTATATCAATCAACCTCTTTCTACTTATCTTTTCTTTCTGTTCTTTTTATAATAATCTCTGGTAACTCTACCCCCACTCTTTGTAGTTATAACATGAATATTTTCCTCCATTGACTTCATCCGAAGTCTTTGGGAGAATGGAAGTGGACATACATATGCTTTAACTTTTACAAAAGCCCTAGGTGAATCATTTTCCACTACTCTTATTGCCATCACATGCTCTTTGGGATTTGTCATTATATTGCTTAGCAATGATCCATGTGAATGTTTTGCAAGTTGCTGAGCTATCAGACCAATCTGTGTCTCCAACTTTTTGATAGATGTTGGCTGATTTTGTAAATTAGTATCAATCTGTTAGAACACTTTATGTGTTCTCTACACATATTGATGAAACATCTTCCCAAACTTTATTTTTTTCTCTTGCTGAAAATTATTTCCATATGTGTTAAAATTGCGAGAACCATTCTGAATAAAGTTTACTTGTTGCTCTGAAGAACCACGCGTCAAGCAATTTTCTGTAACGTGATTTCTTCCACAATTTTCACATGCTGAATGACCATCACTGCATTTATTCCTCATGTTTGCAATTTTACAAGTACTACACCTGATTTGTTAAGGGATTAATCTGTGCATTTGTTAATGTTGTATTGTCTAGTTCATAAATTACAGTTGTCTTTTGTGGTACCACTCTTTCTGATGAGAACATTGAATGTGTAATGGCAATTAACTCAAACAAGTCTAGGCATTGTTGAACTAATTTACCAATGACTGATTCATCAGTAGAGGAATCCACCAAAGATTTTAACAGTGGTGAAAGTTTGGTGTAGAAGTATTGCACTTGATTACCTATGGTGATTTCATGATTTGGACACTTTCTCATTAGCTCTTTGAATCTATTCCACGCCTCATGATCCGTTGAGTCAAGCCATGTGATATAATCAGTTTGCATGACTTATTTTGATAGATCAAGTGGTATTTATCTTTTGAGGGCTCAAGTTCAATATGGTCATTGACTCATTTGTATCATATGTATATAATCATATAAACCTGTTGCATTTTTAAACGAATTATAATTTCAAGGGTTCAAGGGGAAGCATAAACACAGAAGGGGATTGCTAACATACAAATTCCAGTGGTATTGTGATTCATTCGAATTGATTTTGCATTTGCAATGGTTGGTCACACGACCTGCTTGCATTATATTGCTAGCAAAATCGATTATTTCATCTTCCTCAATTTGAAGGTTAGTCAACCATATCTAAATTCCTCCAAAATATAAGGGAAAAAATGGCAAAATTGATGCATGTATAAGAGTGCATGTTTAATGGGTTCTTTTATGTCATATCTCGATTTTTTGAAGTGGTCTTTTTTTTTTCCGGGAAATTTAAGCACAGGGGTTGCTGAGAGATTAGTTCGTAGAGATTAATAGTATGAAAATTTGGTGGCGGTGGCGATGGAAAGAGTATTTTTGTTTAATTTTTTAATAATTTTTTTGGAATTCATTTGCACATTTTTAAAAAAAATTATGAGTATGATTTCTATTAGTCCTTTATTTTTTCTTTTCGTTGTTTCACATATTTTTATTGAGAAATTGGATAGAAATGACGATTTCCAAAGTGAAAGGTGGAAACAGGGGTGAAAATACAAAAAAATGAAACGTACGGACGTTTTACACAATGAACTCCAAATGTATGGATGTCTTGTGTTAATAACCCTTTGTTTAAACAACACAGAAGATATTTGATTGCTCTAATACCAGTTTGTTCAAATAATAGGCGAGAAAAGAAAACATAGCAAAATATGAAGTAATTGATCCCAAACTCAAAAACAAAATAATTTGTAGAGGAAATGAGATTTCACTAAAATATGGAGAAATAATGTGTTTGTAATTTATCTAAGTTGTAATGAGGTTAAACAACATATTTAACTTGTAAAGAATGTCCAAATATATATGGGGAATAAATAGGGAACGCCCATAATCCTAATTTTGGTGTCATAGAAGGAATATAATTATTAAAACATGTGTAAAACACGAATTACACTGCAATGAGTAAACTTAAAAAATTCTCCACTTGGAGACAAATTTCACTTCAATGAATAAAGTTCAACCCTTCAATCAAAAACACGAACTTAATTCTCTATCAAAATTTCCAACGATATTTCCAACGATAAATATTCTCCAAAACTCTACCACCCAAATATAGGCAAAACTCAATAATTGAGCATAAACAAAATTCCAAGGATTATGCTTGGATATCACCAAACAGGGTAGAAACAAGCCCTAAAATAGAATCAGCACAACCGAATGTATTAAAAGAAGGATTTTGACTAGAATCAACACCATTAACCGCATCCAAACCATAATCAACTAAATCAGCAGTATTGTACCTATGTGGAAGCTTAAAATAAAAAAGGGTATGTTACTAGCAACTAAATACAATGCCACCACCAATAATGGTGGCAAAACGAAATTACTCATAACTTCTGAATTCAATTGAGATGCATGTTTCAAAGAAGACCCCGAAACTAGACTCCAACGATATAAAATCCAACTTAAAATGCACTTGAGTTTTTAAAATATGCTGATTGACCAAAGATTATGTATATTACTACAAGACATATAACAAAACATTGACTCCTTTACGAACCTTTAGAACTCCACCTTCACCAGTGTACTTGTACCCTGTTGAATAAAAAAATACCCAAAGAGATACGATTTATCTTCGAATATGAAACGTTTCTCACTGCATCAAGTGTTCTAACTGTCCCATTGAACATTTTTATTTTGACTCGGCCAGTAACGGATATCCTACAAGGTGAGTTTTTTTCCATTACCACAATACCTTTGGAAAACTGTTTCATATGTAGAAAACGAATCCCGTTCGTGACACATATAAAAAGTGCAAGCTGTATCAAGAATCCAAACCTCATCAAATTTGGAGTCGAAGTCAAAAATAAGTAAAATTTTTCCTGAGAAGATTCTGTAATAATGGCAGCACCTGAAGTATTTAATTCATTTCCCTTCCGAAAAGTTGTAGTCAGATTTTCTCTATTTTGCAACTTATAGCGATCCTTAATTAAGTGACCCAAATTCTTGCAATAAATTTTAACATAAAACCTTAATTTGCCCATTGCACAACCACCATCAAGAATAAGGCCATCTCCATAAACCTCAACAATATGCTTCATCTTTTCTTTCCAACATAGAACATCATAAGCTTTTTCAATGGTAAGAGTATCACGACTATATAAAATTGTGTCTTAAAACAAAAAATATAAAGTTGGCAAAAAAACAAAAAAATCAATCCCATATAAGTGAGGCATTGCTCAAATCCTGAT
The DNA here is from genome assembly GCA_903798315.1 of Fraxinus greggii. Classification (NCBI taxonomy): domain Eukaryota; kingdom Viridiplantae; phylum Streptophyta; class Magnoliopsida; order Lamiales; family Oleaceae; genus Fraxinus; species Fraxinus greggii. The sequence continues at coordinate 1,000 of CAIGRK010001701.1, read as the reverse complement.
CTGCTATAACGAAAATCTTATACCACGATCCAATACCAGAATATTAAACTTTATGGTTGCCATCCCAACAAATCAAAATTTTCCTATGAATAAACCTTAGCTCTGATGCCAATTGTTACAAACAATGAAAAAATAATGGATTGCTTTATTATCAATTTGTTATAATAATAGGCAAGAAAAGAAAATATGGCACAAAGTAATTACTCGCAAACTATGGAGAAATAAGACAATAATTTTGTGTTTATAATTTGTGTAACTTGTAATGAGGTTAAACAACCTATCTACCTTGTAAAGAAGAACAAATATATATAGAGAACAAATAAACCATAGTCTTGGTGTTGTAGAAGGAATCTAATTCTAAAAGCACGTATAAAATGCGAAAATGGATCTGAGCCGGATGAATTTGGCGCTCGAGTATCCTACCGGCGCCGCTTCACTACTTTGGCGCTCGAGCTCCAGTCGAGCGCCGTTGATCATAATTATACCGAAAAGTCCTTCTTGGTCCATATCTTGATCTCTTTGAGTTCAACACAAATTTCAACTCTTAATTGGACTTTCAAATAGAATTTCGACTAGAATTTGTCAAATAAACTTCAAATAAGATTTCAAAATAGTATTCCAAATAGAATTCTTTTTAAGTTAAGTTTTAATAGAAATTCTCAATTATCTTTAAAAGAAAATTCGGGTCACATCCAATTCTAACAGTATTAGGATATAAAATATGAAATTCTAACTTCGTCAGGATATGAGAATTCCTGAAATGTGTAATATATATTGAGGTTGATCAATGGTACGTTCTTCTTGAGTCCCTTTTCCAAAGATTATTTTGCGGACGGATGGCGTCTTATACAAGATATAAATTGAAATTTGATGATGAACTCATTAGAATTAATTATTCACTTATTAACTTTAATTAAAACTAGCTCTAATTTGGAATTCACATTAGTGATTTTGAGTTTTGGTTTGGATTATTTTATTTATCAAAAAAATAAATAAATAA
>CAIGRK010001680.1:0-13920 GCA_903798315.1 Fraxinus greggii | reverse complement strand
TGATGGGAGAATGTGTGGTGAAAAAGTTATGAAAAGTTTTAGATTTATATGTAATATTATTTTATTGGAAGAATGTGTGGTTGAAATGAAGAAAGAGAAAAAAATGAGGATGAGAAGTAGAAAAAAAAGGGGGGGCCAAACAGGGGCATAGTGTATGTAGTAAATTCCGGTAATTGGGTAAACAGTAGTGATACACGTTTGTTATTATTGTGGTCTTAAATGAATTTTTTAGTGATTTAGCCTATGTTTGGCCTCAATTTTTTCAAAATCTCATTTTTAACTACACATTCTTTCATAAAATAATTTTACACATAAATCCAAATTTTTTCCTTATTTTAACCATACATTTTTCAAAAAATTATTATTTCAAAATATATTATCCCCAAAAATGAGGCTCAAACAAGGGTTGCGTTTAGTTGACGTTTATTCAAATTTAAATAGAGGTATAGTAAGTTGACCGAGCTAGATATGATTGATTTGAATTCAAGAGACGTAAATTGAGTTAATTTGTGAATTTGACCAAGTACATCTTTAGCATTGAACTCGAGATGCAAGACTAAAAGGGATAAGTACGGTGAAATTGCGAGTCACATTGCTTTAACTTTCATAGTTCATTCTTTTATTCACACTTTATTGTTTTTTTTTTAACTATTTGTTTGAATCTAAACATTGCCATTAACGTTTTCTTTATTCAAATAGGACTTAGGAATAGTTCGGTTAATCATTAAATAGATAGTCCTCGTGTAAACAATAATTTGGACTCTTTATGTCTGTTTTGCTACTTGTTTAATTGACATTGTATTTACAATTATCAAACAATAATATTTAGCTCCACTGTCGTGGAATATTTTTATTTAATGTAGATTTAAATTTTTTCTACCCTCAGTTTTATTTGTGGTATTTGTTTCTTTGTAGGAGAAAAAACTCCATTCACAAGGCGATAATCTCGAACCATACAACTGTAATATTGAACATACTTTCAAATGAAACCATAAAGAACACAACCAAAAATAGCAAATCACTATAACGGATGAACAAATTAGATGACACAGCTGGAGCATTTGCAGTAAAAGTCACTTAATTTTATCAATTTTAAAATAGACACTGGAGGATCATAGACAGACTAACCTTATATCTCTCGGCCTTCCAACCACAACATACACTTTAGCCAAATTACATCTCAACATTTGATTATCAACAGAGTTGCATCACCTAACACACAATTAACGTCATTTTTCATCTCATCAACACACAATCAAAAGTAAGCATGCAGGGACAGATTCAGGACCGGATTAAAGGCCGGGCTAATACGTAAAAAAAAAAAAAATTACACGTGTAATTTTTTTTCTAACTAAAAAACATCAGTGGGTGGGGGCTGGCTTGAATTTTAGATTCAATTATTGTTGAAATTTTGGGGCTATCCAAAGACAATGAAACAACATCGATGCTTGTGCTTGAGATTGGGGATGGTAACATGGACGTTCTAATTATCAACAGTAAACACTCCATCTAAAAAGATCAAAACCAGGGAAGTTTTGTTGACACTCTTAGTTATTTCTCATTTTTTATATGCTGTACATTAAGGAAAATGTGAATTTTAAGAGTCTTATGGTGTGCTAATTCATTTAATTTTTTATGTCGATTTAGCTAATGCTCTTATTTTTATTGAGTCTAATGAGTTGAATATCCAAAAAAAAAATTCCTAAAAATCCAAAAATATTAATCTTGTTATGTGAACTACTTTTATTTGATTAAGAATTTATATCCAGATTTAACTCTTGAAAATTGAATAATATTGTTGATATATTATGCAATCTACTTTAAATACATTTATTTCCCATATTTTTTAGCCCTTAGCCATATCAATGAATTGCTTGAGACTTGACGAGTGATATTGTATTAGATGGTCTTTAGGTGGCATTAAATATAGAGCTATCTTATATTTCCTCTGTGAGAAATTGCAAATTTTGACCGACCTTTTATTGTCAAAATCTAAAAAGTGAGTTTGAACTACAATATAACAGTGAATTCCTAACATCCCAAGTTCATTGGTTCCAACAAATACTTGTTTTCATTCATTTTTAGTAGTTATAGTTCAAATTCACACTTCAAAATATGTTTAAAATAAATTTAGGATCATCAACTTCAGTACTTAGTAATGCAAATATTGTCAGATCAATTCTCGACCACAATCTACTTTTATTCCTTATCATTGTATCTTGCAATTTGGAGGGCATATATGGCGTTAAACATAGTTTATCGAGAAGTATCATAGAGAGATTTATTTTGTAAAATATAAGTAAAAGAATAAATTTATAATAACTTAATGATTGAAAATATAGATTACATGTATAGATTCTCGACGGCGTAAAGAAAGGAGGCATCACTGGAATATAAAAACATTGACGACTAATTCTACTTAATTATTATGTTCACGTGCTTATTGTTGAAACTAAGCTCTCCTTGAATATTATGACAAGCAGTGAATGCCTACGATCACTGTAAATTTCATATTTTTTAACTATATTGGTGTTAAGTGCACAAGAGACTAATTGCCCATTGCTGCTTTCCACAAGAAGCTTATAGTTCTTCCAAGATGATAATGGACACATAACGAGAATAGGCCCTACTGTAAATTGCTTGATCCAAGATTCCTTAACACCATATTCCTTCATCACCCAAATGTCAATAAGGCGTGGTTCTTTCATCCATTCTTGATAACGAACCATAGCAAGGCACTCATTTAAAACCACCAAACTAGAATGTTTTCCATCTAACTCTAAACAACTTTCTGGAAAGTCTATGATTTCAAAAACCTCACTACTTATTATGAAACAAAGAATAATTGGACCAAAATATGCCCTTCTTGATAGCATGTGACATGCTCCATTAAAGAACAATTCAAAACAAGGGAAACTCGAAACTCTTGGCACCACAGCATCAATTTCTCTCCAGGAATTGGTACTTAAATTGTATAGCTCATATTTGAGGCAGTCGATACTCCAATACTCATCCTCATCCTCATTTACAATTTCCGACATTCTAAAAACTTTGTAGTCATTAGTACATGGATCGAAGCCAAACCCTAACCCTAATTCCATCGGTCTAAAACCATGTGGGCACGGAAAAGGACGATCAGGGAGTAAATAAAATTCTTGTAACACGGGATTACACAGAACAACGGTTTTATAATTAGTAATGCAAATCAAACCATTGCAAGGACCCAAAATTTGCAGATATGTTCGCACATCAAAATATGGAATTCTCACATTTGTTGATACTTGACTAAGTGAATCATCATTTGAATGCAAAGAGATCATATGTTGGTTCTCTTTTTGTACATATCTGTAGATGAGGACTATTTCATCTTTGTCACGTTCAAAATGCATGGCAGTGAACTTGGTGCTCTTTATGAGATCTCTCCAAGTTTTAGAAACACATCTGAATCGAATCAAAGATTTCACAGACAACCTGAGAAGAATTTCTATAAGCAAATCTCCTGGTAGTTCTTTCCAATTTACTATTTTTACATCACACATAATTGCACCGTCCTTAAAATTGTCAGTTCTTCATTTTTTATAGATTGAACTTTTTTTTCTTCTTGCCCCTTTGCATTTCAATTAAAACTTTTAGAATTTTACCTTATTTATATAACTCTTCTTATTTAATATGAAATATTCTTTGTCTAACCATTAAATTACAATTATCCGTAAGATTATAAATTATGCACGTCAATTTAATTATCATTTAAAATCTTTTATATGCAAACATGTGAGTTTAATTTTGAAATACAGATAATTTTACGTTTTGATTAAGGGTTGAGTGAAATATTTAACGAATATATTTATTTTTTTTAGAGAAATGGTTAATCAATTTCTTAAATATTCAATATTATCCATCACGCTGAATTGCTAAAGTTAAATATTTTAATAGTAAATTATGGTTTCTTAAGTTTCAATACCATATGGGTCCATATTGAAGCCATTTTCTTTACTCTTAGTGAAAAAATCAAAATTAGCCCTATAAAATCCAAAGGCAATAATTATGAATTTTACATGATTATAAAAAAAAATAATGTGGATTTAGAGGGAAAAAAATAAAGTTTCAGTTACGTATTACTCATATGTATTTCTTTGGGATAAACTAAATAAAAAGTTAATATTTTGAAGGTTTTTTTGTTGTTGTTATATTATTAATAAGTAACTTTCTTGACAACTCCGTCTTCTTAATATGTGCATTTGTTATGAGTGAGTCTCTCTCTCTCTCTCTCTCTCTCTCAATATTTTACTGATTTTTTTGGCTGAAATAATTATTAATTAAAATTCATGCTTCCATAACGTCATTGTGCAACAATGTATATATTTGCCAGTTTGGGACATATGTTTTTCCTTCAAGTAATTTTATTTATGGTAATTGTTAACTTAAAATATTTTGGGGCATTTTCTTGTTTATTTTGTGTGCATTAAAACCATCAATACCACGAGCATGCTTGACCATTAAAAGTTGAGGAGGCCAACTGCTCTTACTTTCATTCATATACATATACATACATGTGTATGTGTATATTTTAAGAAATTTATTAATTGCTGGATTCACTACATATTAATTATTATGTAATTCCATTCTATTATACTGAAGAAATTGGTGCATTAATTATAATTCATTAACAAGATAACACGTGCATGTAAGTATGATAAAAATGTGACATAATAAAACATAGAAAGTACAAATGAAATGAAGCGAGGTACGCAATTAAAAATCTTCCAAAATACAATTTCATTGATATGGAGTGAAGAAAGTAAAATTAGCAGGCCCGAATTAATAAAAAACAATGTTTCTTTTCTAAATGATCTCATGTGTTGGCTCAAATTCATTTTGACCATTAAATTCCATCATTTCAGATTAGGATATGATCTAATGGTTGAGATCAAACCCTATCAAAAAGTCATAAGTTTTTAATTATTAGTATATTACACTTGAAGAATTGCACACAATCATCATTCATATTGTACAGTTATTTGAATACACACATTTAATCAACGTGTACCAGTAAATTCTAATAATCTCCTTCATGAATGGAAGAAATCAACCTAGAACAAGGAAGACAAAGACACTACCATCTGAAGGATTATGCATCAGGATAAGTAATGTTACTCATAAGATAAGTTAAAGGCCACACATGGCACTGATTAAACTACGTGGCAGACGGTGAGGGCCCCACACCTTACATGGCAATAGGGACAACCCTGTTATACGTGTAGAGACAACCCCTTCCCTGTGGAATGAAACTGAAACAGCCGGTCCTAACGAGGTGATGTCGAGATCCCTAATAGATCTTGTGGTGCAATGATTGACAAGACAATGTACTGCCAACGCCACCTTTGCACACCTACACGATCAAATCTCAATTGTAAAAACTAGGACTTATGGGTATGAAAGGGGTCCTAGCATTTAATGCCTTGACTGATTGATGTGTGAAACATTAAGGGCCAATCGATCCGATGAGGCCACGTGTCCTATCATCCAACGGGCCTTGTTTATCTTACTCAAGTATAAAAGCTCACACTTAATGCCATTCAAGGCTAATGCAAGTTTAAACTCTCAAGCCTATGTTCTTGCTACATGCACTTTTAGTGTTCTACTCCCAAGCCGACCTCCTCTTTATCGATTGGAGGCTCGCGTTCTAAGCTTTCCCACACCCTAAATTATTCCTCTAGCTGACTCGACTGTTAGAGTGTGTGCAATTAACTAACGGCTTATCCAAGTGTGTTGGGATTTGGCTTACGTGGACGTGAGAAGTTTTGGGATCTGTTGGCCACATCATTGATACAAATTTTGGGGTCAACAGATTGGTACATTCTATGAAAAACTCAATACCATAATCACGAACATCCTAGTGGTAAAGGTCATCTGATACAAGGCCTTGGAAAAAGGCCTGGTTCTTGAAGAAAGAACCATCGAAAAGAAGGAGCTTCTTAAAAACTTACTGCTAGCTTGAAATCGGATAGTCGCGATGAGTTTCAGCCACCAAGGAACACATGGTGGAAACAAGCAGCAAGAGGCCTCTGAAAAAGAAGTCCTCCACACAAATGTGAACATGCACCGTCCCCACCACCAACACAGGCAAGGCGACACTACAGTACGCCCAACCAGGGAAGAAGGGAAAATGGTTGCAAACATGAAAAACATGGCCCAACAAAATGCTGTTATGAAACAGTTACTCATGCAAATGCACCAGCAGGCAGGATCCCAGACACCTCGATATGGAATGTTTCCCCAAGAAGAAGCGGAGAATGATACATCAACATACCCTCAAATGCATGGCCTGGGTGGTGGCCCAGCGGAGAGTGAAGTGGAAGTAGATACCTCTACCAACTACGTTATGAGCCGACCCGGCGATAATATACCGCATGAGGGAAACTTTTCACCAAAACACACTTAAGAGCATGAACCTCAAAGGTCCAACAGTGTCTTCGATTGGATTAGACCCTTAAGCCCTAGAAATAGGTCCCACCCTGTTCAAAGAGGGCAAGAACAAAATCTCAGGATATGAGCCTTAAGGGATTCCGCCTCCAGCTAGAAATAGGCAGGAACGTCACAACCCCCTAGTTATCAAGTAGAGGAAAATGATTCCGATGGACCTTCCAGATCATTTGAGTTGGATGATGATGACGAAAGCTTGCCTTTCTCCCATGAATTCAAAAGCGCCCCGGCCCCAAGACACTTTGTGCCCCCATAGATACCCAAATATGAAGGGAAAATTGACCCGACAAAGTATCTCAACAACTATAAGACCTACATGTCCCTACGAAGAGCCTCACCAGCACTAAAATGCAGAGCCTTTCATCTCACTCTAATTGGAAATGTAGAAATTTGGTATAGTCGCATCCCAGCTGGCAGCATTAGAAGTTGGCCGGACCTTAAAAGGGCCTTTCTAAACCAATACCTCTCTAGCAAAGAGGGAAAAGGCCCCATCCAAAGGTTACAAGACATGAGGCAGCAGGTGAAACCTTGAAAAGCTACGTGGCTCGTTTCACAGATGAAATGACCTATTACGACCAGGTTATGGACAGAGAGGCCCTTTCTGCCCTAAGAGGATGCCTCAACATGAACACCCTATTCTGGAGAGACGTGTGAAATAAAAATCCCACTTCTTACGATGCTTTGATGGAGATGATGAGAAGCGAAATCGTTAATGAGGAGCTAATTGATTACCGTAATAGAACTTCATAAGGACTCCCACTATTTCAAAGGCAGTGAAGAGGCCATGTATCCCACTTGGTGGACCAGCAATGGACCTAAGTAGGACATACAATAGACCTCACCTCTGGCCAAGCATTGGCCACAGCCACACTAAACGCAGTGCCCCTCTTTGGCATATGATGAAGTTGGACCTGAGGCTCAAAGATAGCCGAACCCATCCAGAGAAAGAGGCAGAATGAGAAACATGGAGCCTCGAGATAGGTAATACTACACATTTCATCGAACTAATAGTCACAACATTGAGAATTTCTTACCCAGGCCGTATCATGAAGAGCCAACTGGCACCTATATTGAGGGAAGAAACACCGGCCTAACGCAAAGAAATGCACCCCAACTAGGCATAAAGAGGTGAGGCGACACAGCAAGAACGAATCACCCTGACGGGACCACGAGGAAGACATAAATAGGGTAAGAGGTCAAAGGCCTAGGAGAGCCCCTGACAAACGCTGCTAACGCCCCATCAGAGAAATTGACACTATCATAGGTGGTCCACACATAGGGGGAGACTCCAAGAATGCCCTGAAGAACTATGCAAGAGAAGAGAAGGACCCTCCCATGGCGAGCCACTTGATCAATGACATTGGCCATAGATCTAAGAAAACTTTCCCAATAACTTTCTCTTCAGCTGACACTATGGGAATTCATTGCCTACATTGTAATGCACTGGTGGTACGAGCTGTCATAGCCAGGAATAGAATAAGATGAATCTTGGTAGACAATGGGAGTTTTGTTAATATTCTGTTTGGAACCACCTTCGACAAAATGATGGTGGACCACGAACTCGCCCCCATAACCACTCACTTATATGGCTTTACTGGTGACATTGGCAGTGGACATAAGAAAGTCCCCATTTAAGGCTCATCACTTCATGGAGTTTCTCAATGTAGATCATCGATCCACCTACCATGGAGTATTGGGATGACCCGCCTTAAAAGAACTCAAGGCTGTAACATCCATACGCCATTTATGTATGAAATTCCTTACCAAGGAAGGAGTTGGCACGATGCGAGGGGATTAAATGGGATCAAGGGAATGCTACCTTAGTTTCTTCACAAAATTCGAACCCCACAGTATAAACATGGTTTTGATGGATGTTGAAATGGTTGACGGGCCTGAAGAAGGTCCTATCCCTAAAAATGGAAAAGATGCCAACACGATAGATGCCCCTGAAAAAGAGATCATTGAGGTGGATTTAGACCCAGGGTCACAGAATCAAACGCATAAGCTACCCCAGTAAAAGAGCTTGAACTTTTCCCTGTGGATTCACATGACCCCAAGAGGGTATTACAAATAGGGAAGGAGCTCGAATCAGAAGAAAAAACCAGACTTAAGGACTTCATACTTAACAACTTGGATATTACGTAGAGGCATAAGGACTTGGTGGGTATTGATCCTAGGGTCAGTTGCCACCGACTTAATGTGGACCCAAAGCTCACTCTTCACAGGCAAAAAAGGAGAGCCTTGAACCCAGAGTGGTATGTAGCTCTGAAAGATGAGGTGCAAAAGCTCATATCTAATAGGTTCATCGGAGAGGCAGTATACCCTAAATGGATATCCAACCTCATCTTGGGAAAGAAAGCCAATGAAAAAAGGAGAGTGTGCTTAGACTTCTGCAACGTCAACCAAGCTTGCCGAAAAGATAGTTTCTCACTTCCAAGAATCGACTAGCTAGTGGATTCTATTACAGGCCATGAACTCTTGAGTTTCATGGATGCATATTCAGGATACAATCAGATCTCCATGCACCTAACAGATGAGGAAAACTCCTCATTCATCACTGATAGAGGCCTATAATGCTACAAAGTCATGCCATTTGGTCAACAAAATGTTTTCTACTTTATAGGCAAAACAATGGAGGTGTACATCGATGACATGCTCGTAAAGAGCCTCAGAAATAACCGTTCAAACCCAGTATCATGGGTATAGTGAGTTGTTGCTTCTTCAATTGCNCTTATTCGGGTTACAACCAGATCCCTATGTTCCCGGGAGACGAGGAGAGTACCTCCTTCATCACAGACAGGGGGCTGTACTGTTACAAGATGATGCCCTTCGGGTTGAAAAACGCCGGAGCTACCTACCAGAGGCTAGTCAATAAGATGTTTGCCGATCAGCTCGGCAAAACCATGGAAGTATACGTCGATGACATGCTCGTAAAGAGCCTCAGAAATAACCGTTCAAACCCAGTATCATGGGTATAGTGAGTTGTTGCTTCTTCAATTGCTTCACTTAGCTAGCTATTTTTATTTTTGAACCTTTGCACTTACTTAGTCTCATATGCAGCTGCAGTCAACCACTTTAAACTTACACTGAAGGATTGAGCCGTAATTTGATCCATGTACGAGCTCTCCATCGAGAAGTGGAAACAAAAGTGTTAGTCATTTCTAATAAAAATGAGAAGCTAAAGAAGGAAGTCCACCTATGCAAAGCTGAGTTAAATGCCATGATGAAGAAGGTTGCCTCTAAATTGAGGAGAAATGCTAACATTTATCGTAGTCGCTCACAAATTAAAGAGCATATTTCTTCAGAGTTGGCTAATAATATCCTCATCTTAGTATCTTGTGTGCTCGTGCTAGCCCTTAGGTATGGTTGTCATAGACTCCTTCATGAAACCCGCAAAGAATGTAATTCGCCTCTTCTCCACCAATGCATCGGAGAAGAGGTGAGGAAAATCCTCCCTTATAAAGTACCTCATCCTGGAGTACGAAATGAATAGCTCTTCTCTTGAGTTTATTGGCCCCTTCCTTATTATTCAGTAGGACCTACTCCTTAAGGAAGTTAATAGTTGGCGGCATCCAAGATGTGGTTCCTTCAATCCACATGAACTCTCCCATTTTAAGATATAGGGTCTGACGAGGTTTTCAATTACGACCACCTTGAGTAACTCGGAATCCTTGTTGTTGGCTACCTTTGACAAAGAATCGGCATGGATATTCTCAGTGCGTAGTATTTGAGTTACCTTAAAGTTTTTAAAGGATGGGAGAAGATTTATGACCTGCTTGAGATATGATGCAATACCTTTTTCCTTTACAGTGAAGTCGTCATTTACTTGGCTAACAACCAATTGTGAATTGTTATTAACCACCAGCATTTTCACTTGCATCTTCTTGGATAATCTAAGGTCGGCCAGTAGTGCCTCATATTCAAATCCATTGTTGGAGGCCTTAAATCCAAATCTTAGTGCATAATTAAGTTTGTGGCCTTTTGGGCTGACTAATAACACTCATGCAGCCACTCCTGTGGGTAGTTCCATTAGTTCCATGGCTATTCCTATGTCTGTTGGCAAACTCTACTATAAAATCTACAAGTGCTTGGCCTTTCATAGAAGCACTTGGCTTGTAGGCAATATCAAATTCAGTTAGCTCTACAGCCCATTCCATAATCTTCCCAAAGCATCAGGTTTCTGAAGCAGTTGTTTAGGTAGAAAATTAGTCCATACCTGAATGTTGTGGGCATAAAAATATGGCATCAACTTTTCTGGAAGCGATGATCAAGGAAGGGCAAGTATTTCCATGTCCATGTAGTAAATTTCTACTGAAAAAAGGCTATGCTTATGTAGTAGATAGGTAGCTCTAAACTACACTCATCCCTTACAAGTACAAAGCTCACAGCCTCTACAGAAATAGCCAAATACAGCAGCATCAATTCTCCTTCTTTAGGCTTTGAGAGGGAAACTTGTCCCACATGCTTTTTCGGCATTTGGAAAGCCTATTTTCACTCCTCGTTCCATTGGAACCTCTTCCCTCCTTTAAGAACTTTCAAGAATGGAAGACATTTGTCAGTAGCCTTTTAAAAGACTGGCTCAATACTGCCAGTTGACCTATGAGACTTTGCACTTATTTTGATTTACTAAGGGACCTCATATCCATTAAGGCTTTGATCTTTTCAGGATTGGCTCCTATACCTCTTTGATTAACCATATAATCTAAGAACTTTCTAGTGGCAAGACCAAAAGCGCATTTAATGTGATTCAGACTCATCCTATATCTTCTCAATATTTGAAAAGCTACATCGAGGTGTTTCATATAGCTTATAATCTCTTGGGTTTTTACCAACATGTCATATGTATAAACTTCATGGTTTTGCTGATGAGGTTAGCTAACATCTTGCTGTCAAGTCTCTGATAAGTTGCCCTGGTTCTTCAAGTTAAACGACATCACCTTGTAACAATACAGACCCCTATCAATAAAAAATGAGATGTTTTCCTCGTCTAAAGTGTATATGGAGATATGATTATATCTTGAGTAGGCATCCATAAAGCTTAATAACTCATGTCCAGCAGTAGAGTTCACAAGTTGATCTACCTTAGAACTGGAAAACTGTCCTTCGGACATGCTTGATTAAGTTGGAAAAGTCTATGTATATCCTCCATTTGCTATTGTATTTCTATATCATAACTGGATTGGAGTTTCAACTTCAGATAGACGGTCTCTCTGATTAACCCGTTAGATATCAATTTTTCAACTTCTTCTTTCAGGGCCTCGTATTTCTCTAGGTTAAGGGCTTTTCTTTTCTATCTACGAAAAGTGAACTTTTGATCAACATTGAGGTGGTGGCAACTGACCTTGGGGTCAATGCCCACCATATCTTCATGTTTCCAAGCAAATATATCCAGGTTCTTGAACAAGAAGCCGTTGATCTTCTACTTGTCTTCCAAATCTAGCTCTTTCCCACTTAGAGCACTTTCTTGGGAACTTGTAGGTTTAATGCTTGATGTACCCAGAGAAGGACAGATCCCTGAACAATGGGAAAATATCAAAATAGCAGACGTTCCTACAGAAGTGATATTCCCTAAAGAAGAGACCATGGATAATGGAACTAGTCCTCAAATCATGGAGGCCATTTCTCAAGCGTCCCCAGTCAAAGAATTGGAATTCTTTCCATTAAACACACAAGTTCCCAAGAAAGTGCTCTAGGTGGGTTCAATTTTCCTCGTGGAATTAAGATAATACTTTCTTGATCCCATATGATCACCTCTAATGGTGGTGATGCTACGTTCAGTAGGGAAATTCTTCCATAAGTGGTGGATGAAGGTAATAGCCTAAAGTTCCTTTAATGTGGATCATCCTAATACACGATGATAAGCTGACCTATGGTCTACAATGAAGAACTCCATAAATGATGGGTCGTCAAGTGAGGTGACCCCATTTCCATTACATGGATAATATTTCCTCTAGGAATGATCACTGGTAAAACCATACAGAGAGGAGGCATGGTGGTAAGCTCATGATCTATCAACATTTTGTTATAATTGGCCCCAAATAGGATATTGACGAGCTTCCATTATCCACCAACGTACTCTTCAAACTATACCTTGCCACAATATCCCTTACCATTAACGCATTGCAATAGGGACAATGTACATTCACCATATCTTCCTATTTAAAAGTAATGGGTAGCATACTCCCAATCTCATGAGAGCTGCTGTTGACTATGTAGTTCGTTATAGGGGGATCCTTGGCTTTTTTTGCATAATTCCTTTGTGCATTGCTTGATTCTATACTAAGGTGCGAACCACAATTAATATTTGTTATCTCTCTAATAGTTGCATTTTCAGCATCTGCTGGGAGTTGTCTTCTTTATCTTTGGCCACTTCTAGGACTATTTCCATTCTTATCCCTTTTTTTTATCTAGGGGATTCTTCCCGGGGATGACGTCTTGCCTCATCTCGTCGGGTTGTTGGTTACTCCTAGATGGGGGCTTACTTCGTTGTATGTACCGAATATCCCTATTTCCTGAATGTACACTTTCTATTCCATATGTTGGGGGCATGAGCATACAATCGTTCATGCCATGGCCATAAGTTTGGTGGTAAGTACCATAGGGCCTATTCCTAGGCTCATTGTTTCTACCCCTGCCTCTACCCTTGAGGCGATTTGGTTGTCTTTGAGCATCATGTCCAACCTCCTCATATGCCAAGAAAGTACAACATTTAAAGTTGCAGTAGCTAATGCCTGACTTGAAGTAGGGACGATGGTATGTCCAACTAGGGTCTACTGTTCATACACTAAATGTGAGACAGGGCCTCACCTTTGCCTTTGAGGAGGTGGAAGTCCCATGAAAGTTTGATTGTGATGGTCTATCAATTCTTCATTGACAATCTCACTTCTCATCATTTTCACCAAGGCATTATAGGTGATGGGATTCTTATTTCGGACGTCCCTCTAGAAGAGAATGTTTATATTAAGGCTTCCTCTTAGAGTTGAAAAAGCTCAGTGACTTATTCACAATAAGTCATCTCATATGTAAAACGGATTGAGTAATTTTTCAAGGTTTCTCCTGCCTATTGCCTCATATCCTACAGACGTTGAATATGGGGCCTCTCCTTCCTTGTTTGATAGATATTGGTTCAAGAAGGTCTTTTAGAGATCTGGCTAGCTCCTGATACTCCCAGCCAGTATGCAGCTATACCATATCTCAGCAGCCCTGTAGGTGTAAGGTGGAAGGTTATACACATTAATGCAGGCAAGACTCCTTTCAAGCTCATGTGGGTCTTGTAGTTGTTAATTTTTGGATTTACTTATAAATTTATTTTATTGAAGAATGTATGATTGAAAATGAGTAGAAGAATGAGAATGAAAATTTTAATGTGACTCAAACAGTGGCTAACTATTACGTACGTATTTATAAAATGAATCTTTTTTACTCCTTCCAAATGAG
>CAIGRK010001636.1:0-16804 GCA_903798315.1 Fraxinus greggii | reverse complement strand
AAATCATTGATTTTAATTTACTTTTATATATTAAAACATACATGGAAGACAAACAATCGATTTTCCTAAGTTTGCGGGTATTTTTATTAAATGATTGACTACTCATTATGTGTACTATACATAAATAGATACCATGAAATAAAAATTTTGATCGGAAAATATCACCATTTGCAAAAGAGGAAATATTATTAATCAAAAGCAACCTTATTAATAGCTCTTCTTAAACTGTAAATACACTCACTACTCAAGCACATCCACCACACACCTCTCTCTCTTCTTTCACACGCGCACACACACAAATACACCCACTAAAGAACTTTAGGTTTAATATATAAATGTCAAGTTTGGGTTGTATCAAGAAATTTTCACGCACCTTCTTAGTTTCAAGTAGGGCATGTCAATGTAATTTTGTCTATATTGTCACTATTTTGGGGATAAATTTATGTGTCCAATATGAATAAGTTTATGAAAAGGGAACCAAATTTTAGTAATGCTATGCACAAGAAATTCTACCACCTAAGTTTGGTATTTTCTTGATCTCCTTAGGTATGATATGATTCATTTCTCAAATTTTAACAGGATTTACAAATTTACAGTGCAAGCTTATTATCTCATCCCATTCCTTTTCCCCCTTACAGGGAACTAGCGATTAGAAGTGGTCAAGCAAGGTGATGACTTACAAGCAGGATTTATTAAAAGCCTGTTTGAGCCCCATTTTTTTTTTTTAAATGAAAAATGTATTTTGGAATAATATTTTGATGGAGAATGTGTGACTAAAAAATAAAGTAAAATTTTGGGTTTAACTATAATATTATTTTATTGAATAATATGCGGTTGAAAATAAGAGATAGAAAAATATATTTTAGAAATAATGAGGACCAAACAAGGATCAAATATGTTCGAGGAATATTTTTTTCTATTACGGTTTCAAGAGACTTTTTCTTTGGACATTTTCTTCTCTCTTTAAGATAAACTTATTGAACCTGCGACGTTGTTTTGAAAAGATTGGTTTTTTATTATGAACGTTATTTAATCATTAGTCTTTTTATTGCATCGATGATTTCATTAAAGTCTTTCTTTATGTTACTTTGAACTCTTAAGTAAGTTTTACTAACACTCGAGAATTTAAGATCCAGGACATCACAATTGTAACTGCCTAGACCTCGCATTGAGCGTTAACTCATACATACTGTCCACTTTAGAAGAGCATGTACTCATCTTACTCCTCACTGATTTCTATCTCGTCCACGGGATTCGAACTCAGTGTGCTCACTTAGGGATGGAAAAAAACCCGACAAACCCAATATCCAGGGCGGGGATAACCGGCTTAATCAGGTATTCGGGGCAGGGACGGAGCGGGTAACTTTGCCCCGGGGCAGGTTTCGGGGAGGGGACGGGTAACGGGTGCACCGTCCCGTTTAATTTTTTTCTAATTTTTTTTTTTTGAATTCAATACTTTAAATGAAAAATTCCACGAAATTTAATTATATCTAATAGAAAATGGCAACTAAAATTATCTAAAAAATATGGCAAACAATAAAAGCCTTAATTTATCAAATATATTTAAATAATTTAACTTTTAAAAATAAATAAAGATTAAAAAAATATATTATTGTTTCACTCTAATGAATATGGGCAATAAAATGAATTATCAAAAACTTACAAAAAATAAACGGGGTAGTAAAAGGGGCAAGGGTCCCGCCCCGCCCCGTCCTTCCCAGCTTTAAACGNACGAAATTTAATTATATCTAATAGAAAATGGCAACTAAAATTATCTAAAAAATATGGCAAACAATAAAAGCCTTAATTTATCAAATATATTTAAATCATTTAACTTTTAAAAATAAATAAAGATTAAAAAAATATATTATTGTTTCACTCTAATGAATATGGGCAATAAAATGAATTATCAAAAACTTACAAAAAATAAACGGGGTAGTAAAAGGGGCAAGGGTCCCGCCCCGCCCCGTCCTTCCCAGCTTTAAACGAGTAACGGGGCGAGGACGGAACGGGAAGGGAAATTGCCTGGCAGGGCAGGGAGGTTGCCCTTACCCGTCCCGTTGCCATCCCTATGCTCACTTTTGAGCCTTAAAATGATCGAATTGCTCGTTTGAGTTTAATGAGCTCTAACACCATGTTAAAACTTGAGGTTCTATCTTAAAATGTTAACTTTATTAAGAGGAGTGGCCAAAACCTTTATAAATTGGTCTACATTTTTCATTTTTATTCGATATGAGATTTTATCCCTTAACATAAACAACTAGGATTCAAACTCATAGAGCCAAACTTACAATGCAAGAACTTAAGCCACCACACCAAGGACAAATCCTATATCTTCCCAAAAAGTCTAACTAATACAATAAGGAAAGCTATATATTTCCGGATACTCTCACTGATTAGCAAAAATGGAAAACCAAAATAACTCACCTATCCTTCTTCAGAAATATTGCTACATATTTGCATTATTTATTCAGAAGACTTTCTTTAAATAAAATGAGATTAATATCCAAAATTTCAACTGATCATACCAAAGTTCTGACAACGAATTTCATTTCCTTCTCTCGACATGAACGCATGAGATTCACAATGAGACTTTTCTTCCGGAATGTACTGCCGCTACCTGTTTGCACGCTGAAATTCAATGAAAACAAGGTACATTTTTAAGAAGAATAACATGAGTCTGCAAGATGCTAAAAATAAATCGAGATTGATGGGAAAAAAGTTTTACTCCAGTAGATATTATTGTTATTTAGGAGCCTAGTGTCGTCTTTATTCGGTTTAACGTTCGACGGATTAGGTTTTAATATCTATATATTCTGCATTTTGTAGCCATTTCTATCTACATCTATCTACAACATATAAAAAATGTGGATAGGTGGGAAACATTCAATTTCCCATTTTATCCTTACATTTTTTGGTTTATGGTCAATAATACCCTTCACATTCAATTTATTTCAAACACGTAATTAACTCTTACAACACTAAGGGTGTGTTTGTCTCTCATTAATGGGAGAAAAATAGAGTAATGAATAGTATTTTTTGGAAAATGTATGGTTGAAAATTAAAGTAACTTTATTAGTTTGTGTAGAATATTTTATTATGTGAATGTGTGGTGAAAAATCTTACTGTAGCAAATAATTTATTTGAATAATAGTAGACAAACGGGGACTAAGTACAATTTACTATATTAATAATATTATTGTTTTAAAAAATTAATACCATAACATAATATTGACATTTCAAATACTAAAAAATCATGATTCTAACCTAAGAAATTTATAATGAATTAATTAGCTAGTTATTATTTTTTCAATTAATATGGAGATTTAATTATTACGTTTAAGAGATCAATGCCTAACTTAAGTGGTAAGATTGAAGGCTCACCAATTCAGTTTGAGATTGAGTCTCATTTGGGAAGAGCAAAATTCAAAATAAAAATTACCATTTTAACAAAAATAAGGGGAATTGACACAGATGGTCCCTAATCTGTTGTTGCGCAAATGACCCATCACTTTCAAATCTTGGCATAAACATCGTTAACCTTCCACCTAATAGGTGGAATTGGTCATTTAGAAGATTTTCATCCAAATGAACGTAAAAGTAATTTTTTATAAAAAGACTAAAATGCCCATACTGTTAGTCAAATAAAAAAATAAGTGGAAAAGAAAAATTAAAAAATATGACAAGAATAAACATAACTCATCCTACCATCGAATCTCTCACAAGAGCTCTCCGTAGCAATCGTGAATGGCTTTATAAATTGTGTCATATAAGCAAAATAGAATTTATTTAAAATAACACCTCTAATGTAGAATCATTAGGACTCATCAAGATGAGGCGTTCGAAGAAAAAATAGATATCAACTTTCAATCTACGTAACATTGATGTTTAATTAGTAGTACTCAAGTTTAAAATTGGTTTCCAATGCACTCTATGGATTGCTAGTTAAATGTCATCTATTTTCCTAAAATACACAAAATCTCATTTAAATCTATATATGAAATATAAATTTGGCTGAGTTAACGTCTTAAAGGACCTTTTGAATCTAGACGGATTTTTAGAAAATATTTGCCACTTATCTTGATGGAGTCCTTGTTGACTTCGAAGAGTAATTTTTTAACACATACTTTTTTTTGAATAAATTTTTAAACACATTCCATTTTGTTTAACTGACAAAAATTTCAAGCAATTGGCGGTTGCATCAAAGATGCTCTTATCGAGATTGGTTGGTAGGATGAGCTGACTTTTCTTTTTTGTCCTATATTTTTAAAAAATTTCCTTTTTAATTATTTTATTTTATTTATTTAACTAAAGTAACGGCATTTAAGTCTATATATAAAAAAAAAATGACCTTTTTAACGGCCAATTGAGTGAAAAAATCCAAAATGACCAATTGTGCCCATTAAGTGAAAGCTTAGGGATGTTTGTGTCAAGATTTGAAGGTTATAGACCATTTGTGCCAATTTCCCAAAAAATAATACTCATTTCACATGCATACAACATACGTCTGGATTTGGGAAAAAAAAGACCTTTTAAGTGAAAAAATCACATATAAATTGGCCCACACACAATGGTGCTAATGTATTTCAAACGCATGTATTCTGTCCTTTGCACTTCCCTACTAATGGATGCAATTGAAGCGATCTTTAAAAAATAATTTCCGACTTCTATATATTTTTGTAGAAATATTATAATTAAATTAATATTAATTAAAAAGGAACAGCAAATAAAAGAATTCCTGTTCATTACTTATAATTACTGAATAAAAGTTTTGCTTTTTTC
This sequence comes from Fraxinus greggii, assembly GCA_903798315.1. Taxonomy (NCBI): domain Eukaryota; kingdom Viridiplantae; phylum Streptophyta; class Magnoliopsida; order Lamiales; family Oleaceae; genus Fraxinus; species Fraxinus greggii. Next base: position 12,022 of record CAIGRK010001636.1, on the reverse strand, counting down.
CTATGAATGCACTAAATAAATCAAAGTTGATAGTTTTAGACCTGAATATTACATACTGTATAGAATAATGGGTGCTTGAAATAAATGAGGAGACAATGTTGAATAATTGTACGAATTAAAGAATGAAACAATGGAGCGTAACAAATCAAACCCATAAATTGGAGCTTTATAATGCATAGAAACAAAGCCATGAACAAAATCAAAGATACGTAGAAGAAAACAGAGGCCTTGAGATGAGTCTTCTAACTAAGAACCTATTTTTCTCCCTGTTGTAGATTGATGTTTGTATATACTAAAAAAGAAAAGAGTTTCAGGCACCTGCAACACTCGCTATATGGGGTTTCAGAATAAGACTAAAATCACATAGGGTACGAGGAAAAGCAAGAATTGAGTACATTGTAAACTATCAACGTTAATTTATCCAGAAGATTAGCAAACAAATAGAGGCATAGCCTCAGCAGCAGATCAATCAACAAACTACACTGAGATTGGTGATGGAACAATACATTCAGGAGCAAAATTATTTACTATTGTATTAAGACTACATATGAACTATCAAAGTTCTGCCAGTCACTGGGGTAAGGTAGAATGCAATATTTCTATCATAAATTGAATACTATATCATAACATTCTCCAAGTGAAACCTAGTGCACATATTTCGGGTTTTAGGAAATAAATATGCTTCAACACATTGCCAACAGTTTCTTTATGAATTATAATTCAAATATTAAACAAGTTCATCGTATATTAAGACCAAGAATTGGGCAATGCATACCTTATCTTTTGGAGAACTGAATACACTCCTTGAATTGTAAGAACTGGTGGAGGGGCAAGTAGTGATTGTGTTTGCCGGCAAAGTTGAGCAACATCGCCTAATTCATCATGCATCATCAGCATGAAGATATATTGATATTGATGAATATAAAATTATTTAAGAGAACGTTACAACTTATGGACAAAATTACGGGCATACCAAGATCACCAAGGCTGTTATAAAGATTGCTTATTTTAGACCTGTTTGTCCCACATGCCTCTTCCAGGGCTGAAACTACAATGCTTGCACCAATATTCAGCTCCTGAATCACCATGACAACATATTCAATATAGCCATTAAAGTGTTCGAGGAAGTAACACTGAGTAAGAATTGTAATGGAACAGCCCTGAGGTAGAGCTAGCAAGTGAACCGTTGAAATCATAGTCGCAATCCTCAATTTTGAAAATTACTATCTTTTTCTTAGCTTAAATAACCTTGTTATAAAGCAATATGCCTTCTCGAGTATAAACTCCCAAATTACAAGGATTCAGTCTTCAATGACATATTCCAAAACCAGCTTGAATTATTGTTGACAGTGTAACAGTTTTAAAAATAATGCAGACATTAATCCCTGCATAGTACAAGTACCTGGATACACACCACTATAATAATCCTCCAGTAGCAACACTGACAATCACAATGAACTTTCTGAACTATCCCAAAGAAACACATTAATCGTGATAATATTAACACATCCAAAAAATCTACGAAATAACAGTCACATAGGTCTCTTTATATATTGACACAAGCAAGACATCCCAATCAAAACCTTAAAATCAGAAGCAATTTGACATCAAGTTCAGATATCAACTAATAACTTATAAGCATCAAATGACGAACATAAGCCAATTTTAAACAACAAAAATCTGATGCGTTCATTTCATAGACTAAAGGACTAAATGTGGAAAACGTAGTTCCAAATCCAACATCATATATAAGGATGAATAAGTAAACACAAAAATAAGATCAAAATTCCAGGTGAGTAGGGAAAATATGTGAACAAACCATATATTTGGGTTACTATGATGATTAGCAAAAGGAACAAACTGAAACAAAAGGTACATGGATGACTGAAAATATACATTTTAAATTGGTGGCCAAATTAGTCCTACCGCACAGGACTCTTAACATGATCATTTTTTGAAAGGTGTCTGTCTCCACAGGGTTGTACTTATTCAGTTGTCACTGGATTTGAACTCAACAGTGTAAAGCTAAATGCAACTACTCAGAACAGAATGAAAGGAAAAATGCAGGTACAAATACAAGACTACCATATTTTCATGGTCAGGAGCAATTTTATTTGTGCACAAATAAACAGCAGGCAGCACATCCTCAGGTGAAAGGGCCAGCAAGCTGTATATGAACAATACCAATATTAGATAATATAACAGAATGTCTTACTTGGATAAAATCAACAAGCTACATAGAGGCACAGCCTAATAACTTGGCAAATGACACGTGACACGCATATGACATCATGGAGAAAAGGAAAAGCATCCTGGCAATAAACCTCCTAAACATATTGCATAGCATTGATGTAGCTTTTAGCTTGCCCTTTTCATCCTCAACTAGATCAAAAGTCCGTGCTATATGTACGTATGGAGCAGGCTGTCCTTTCTTCCAGCAAGCTGGAAATAAATCAGAGCCTTAAGCAAAGGGTCATTTGAACAATAATATTTAATATCGACAGGACACGTATAAATTCACCGACCATGCTCTATTGGAGAATATCTCTCAGGAGGTAGTAATAAATAATTCTCAGAGTCTGTTGGTTGAGCAGCAAAAGAAATATCAGACTTATTTCCCAATTTATTGCTTTGTGATAGATCAGCATTTTTGTCAGAACAAATTCTACTGGAACATTCAGATTTAATCAATTCATTACTTTCTGGCGACCTGCCTATTTTCTCATTGACAATAACAGTATAATCACTATAATATGTATCCAGAGCCGTATTGATGTCTCCTTTAGCCTTCTCGAGGATGGTAGCTGCATAGCTTCTTAATTGTTCACCAGCATTTACAATCTGAACAAACTGATCCACCTCTTCTTTGTATGGCTCGGTAGCATCATTGGCGAACCTACTTTGATCATCATTACATTGATTAAATGTTGTTCCAACTTTACTATCTTCAGAGACAACAGGCATTTGTTTACCAAAGAACCGTGTTATGGTATACTGCTTTGAACCACCAGAGGACTGGCTTGGATTTGTTCGTGTTCTTTTTGTCGCCTTGCTATCAAGATTTCTCTTTCTTTTCCCTGGAGAAATTCCACTCTTCTTTAACTTTCCAGAGCCAGATAATGTATAGCTCCGAGTGCAAGAAACATCCTCATCATTACGCACACTCTTAACAGGAAGCGATTCAAAGGGCAAAGCAGGCTCATTTTCTGCACTTGCTTGCAAAGTACAAGAGACAGATGTACTCGCCAGGGCCTGCTTATGGAATTCAATTTCATGTTCATAAAAACTAGAAACTGCTTCAACAATGTCTCCGCCTGAATCACCAAGTAAATCCAACATCTGGCATCGAGACACCCAACTGGGCAAGCAGTCTTGAAGTTCTTGAACAGATTTCTCTCTCTCTTTTTCTTTCAGGAGCACTAAATGAGGGGAACCAAGTTCATGCTGAGGAAATGTAGATTTCATGTCACCTCCCACTTCAATGTCATTGCAACAATTTGGACCAGACAAAGTGCCATCATCCTTCTGCACTGGGAAATTGTCCAAAGCAGAAGCAGGATCTTTCTCAACCTTTGGATCCACTTCCTGGGCCCCACGGCGAAGGAAACCCATCAAAAATTCTTGCTTGATGGCCATTTCATCAACCAAACCAGCAAAATGCTTCTGCATTGCATTAGCATGTTTGCTATCAATTTTCTCAACATCTGAACCTACAGTGGGAATAACCCGCTTTGGCTTCAAAAACTTCACATAGTCCCTGAGCTCATTGTAGTTCGAATGCTCACTATAGGGAACAAGATGAATGTCAAATGAATCCATAGTCCTCACCGCAAACTTATTCCGCTTCACTTCATAAGTCCACCCAGTTGGAACGAAACCCACAACCTTTGAATACCCCCTCTCATTCATAATTTCCTTCATATTCAAAAAATTGGGTCTAAAATATGGCCAAGTCTCACCCAACACATTCCAACCAACAACATGAACATCAGTTTTAGATTCATCCACCGTAAACACCCCACTTTCCTCCAACCCCAAAACACTCAAACCCAACATCTTCCTACTGTCCACGTGAATCTTCCTTTTACACCTCCGCGAAATCTCCATCAAAATTTTTTCTTTCCCGATAACATATGTGGCAACTAGAAACAACACATTCTTCGCATTCTCACCCTCATTCTGCCCCCTTGTTTTCTCAATAACCCCAACTATGTGATCAATGGACTCCTCTTGACTAGGAAACAAAAACTTTGGATGACAGTAAGTCGTATCCAAAAACACAGCGTCAGCACTAATAAATTCACTCAACACACTCTCACTCTTCATTTCATGACAGTACCTAAAATCACCAGTATGAACATACTTTTCAAACTTAATAACATTGCTATTACCTTCACCACCATCATTACCTTTACTCTTACTATATACCGGGACTTTAAATAAGAACTGAACCGCACCAGGGCAGTGATTGGCGTCAATAAGGGAAACTTCCGAGCCGTCAATGAAAACGGGTTGTGATAGAGGTAACGGAAAAATGAAGGGTTGTGGGATTTTGAGGATTTGGTGGAGGAGGCGAGCAGTGATGGAGGAGCAATAGATGATGCCTTTGGACCATTGCGGCGATAGGCCTGTGTAATGGTCAGAGTGGAAGTGGGACAGAAAGTATGAAACGGAGAAATTGGAATCGGCGTGTTTGAAACCATCGACTATAAAGCGGGTTTTGGGGATGAGTTTAGAGTGGGGGAGGGAGGGAGGGGGAGGGATGAGGGGATGAGATGGTGGCGATTGCGGTGGCAGGGAGAGGGAGGAGACGGCGGTATTGCAGAGACCAGTGGAGGTTAGGGATAGCGGTTCCGGCGGTTCGGAGGAAGACATGGAAGCCGGCGATTGCGCGGGTTTGAAGTTGGCACCGTTGGTACACCTCTTTCGTACGTGCGCGTGAAACTAAAAGATTTGACAACTGAGGGACCTATTATAAAATATGAGAAAATTGCACTATTATTCCAATCTATTGACTTTATTACAATTTCACCTCTAAACTAACTTTTCTATTGTCAATTTTAAAGGGGGTCGATATTTATGGACGGACATGGACAAAAATGGTGGTCGTTAAACCCAAGCCTCCGCCTTCGACCTTAACGCCCCGCCACCTTCACAGATTTATATAACATTTCTTCTCCAAGAAACTTCAGAAGTTATCCAGTGGGTCAGAAAAAAATTGTCTTCCCTTTACGTAAAATCCCATATCCCATTTGAATCTTTGGTTTTTGAGGCGCCAAAATGTCAAGTCTGAGGCATTTCCTCCAAGATTCTGCAGATGGATTCGACATGCAACTGATCGGAAATTTCCTTAGTTTTGCTTCGAGGGGGGATAGGGTTGGATTAAACCAGATGTTAAGGGAGGGAATATCTCCCAACGTGCAGGACTATGATAAGAGAACTGCACTTCATCTTGCTGCCAGTGAAGGCCACGCCTCCATTGTCGAGCTTCTTTTGGCATACGACGTTGATGTTAACCTTCAAGACCGTTGGCAAAAGACTGTAAGTATAATTTTTTAAAAATGATGTCCGAAATTTATGTAATGGAAACTGAGGTTCTAGAATTTTTGTATCAAAAGCCTTATAGGTGCATAATCTTCATAAATTGATGGCTAGACTTGAATTCAGAACTTATGAACTCCCTAACACGTCTTGACGTCCTAATTTACCATGTTTCACCGTGTAGATTAGAAGCTTAAGCTCTTAGAAAGGAACATTTTTTATATATTTAAGAATAGCCTTAGTAACTAAATGTTTTTGATGTGCTAGGATTGATGTCACAATTCATTTTGTATTATGGGGAAAACCAAATCTTTTTCTTTTTTGCAATAGTTAAGTTGTTGATTTTTGGTGAACAAGGTATATAGATCTTAAACCATGAAAGTAACAGCCTCATCAGTTCTGTATCAATCAAAATTCTCGATTAATAATTTGGCAATTAAGCTGGAAGTTTAAATCTTATGGTGTTCTAAATATATGGGCATGCCAAGGTTTTGGAGCCAAACTGCCTAACTAGGGCTATCCATACTGCAGGAGTTTTTTAGGATTAGAGAAAATCATTTGATATCTAATTGGTTGCATCATAATATAGACGAATTCAGTTATTTGAGGAATGATAATTTGTTCACTTTTTGATTGTTAATATCAGCCATTAGCGGATGCAAGGTTGTATGGACATCGAGATATATGCAAGATCCTTGAAGTCAATGGAGGCAAGGAATATGTAGAAGATCAACCAATGGTAATTTCTAAATTTTTGTCACAAATGTTTATTCCTTCAAGCACTTCTGCTTTCCAGTCGACAAGATTGTTCTAAAACATGATGTATCCACAGTATTCTTGTTTGTCTTTAGTCATCGGTTAGTGCAAAATCACTCGTGTTATGAGTGAGATTTTGTGATTAGTACTTACACGTATTTCATGTTATGCAGCCGGTTCGCCATGAAAATGATTCGCTGGAGGACATCGACATCTCTGAATTGACTTCATATCAATCATCAGCAATAGGGCAGGTATATGCATCAAAGATGACAGGTCTATAACTTTAGAACTCAAATTGAAATATTTTAATAGGCTAATAGCTAGCTTGGTGGCATTTGATCTTCGATAAGCTAACTTATACCAGCTTAATCAGAAAATTTGAAATATATTGTTTCCTTCTTTTGTGTGTGTGTCTGTGTTTATGCATCAAATGAAACATGAAGTTCTCTCATTTACGGGACTTTGGCTTTTGTAATTTGTCAGGGGCTATTTGGTGACTCAGAAAAGGTCAAGTGGCGTGGAACTTGGGTGATGAAAACAGTTATCTCGAGACACATATATCATCCTGAGAAAATGTTAGTTTATTTGAATTTATGTAATGGATTCGGCAGTACTAAATGGTCGGTTCTAAGTATTGATATGATATTAGTTCAAACTGATGTAGGGTTTTGACTGCAAAAGATAATACTCTTCTTAGGGAACTTCGACATCCAAATATTTTGCAGTTTCTTGGGTCAATTGTACAAGGTGAAGAGATGATCTTGATTACAGAGTATTTGCCGAAGGTATATTATTTGCTTTATGAATGTTATTCACGATCTTCGAATGAGTCGCCAATAACGGTAGTTAATAGTTGTCTTGGTCAATATAATATCTGTTATTTCATTTTTTTATGTCAGGGGAACTTGGATGATATTTTGGGTAGAAAGTTTCGTCTTGATCCTGCAACTTGTCTACGCTATGCACTTGATATTGCTAGGTAACATGCTACATTTCAGTTCTATTTTTTACCCTAAAGACAAAAGACTGATAACTAATATGTATATTCTTTGGTACACTTAATTATTCATGACAGATCAACTTATGGTTTGCTTTCAGTTATTCTAATATTATAGATTCCTTGTTTTGGCACTTAGCATTTGTCTCTTACACCTTCTATCCAAGAATGAAGTCTGAGTTTTATTCAGGACCCATATTTATTGTTTGTTATATAGAGTCCTTAAAGAATCATTGTACTACCAGATAAAGGATCAATTGAGAGAATATTATATGGAATCATGCCCGACTTTAAAAATTGAATCTCTTTTTTTATCTGAAAATAAGGCCTACTTGGCGGTCAATTTTGTTACCACTTATTCTACTTGCTTGTCACTACTGAAGCAATTCAACGTATGTTCAATCAATTACAGGGGAATGAATTATCTTCATGAGCACAAGCCTTGCCCCATAGTTCACAATAATTTGCATCCCCGGTGAGCTTTTTCTTGCTAAATTCTTTGTTGGTCTTAACAAGTTTAAGCTCTGCTACTATGTCAGTTGTTAACTAAAATTCCCTTTGATTACAATTCATACTTTTGTCTTCATATGGAGATTTTTTCCTCCATCAGACTTCTTATACTGATTATTAACTTCACGTTTTGGCATTATATGCACTATGTTCTTTTGTCAAAACACTAACTTCAATTCATATGAATGCATTTTGGAGTCTCAATTATGTCAGTACAGATGTTATACGTGCTAAGTTTTTTGTTCCATTACCTCCATTTTCATCGTTAAGCAATATACCAGTGGCGTGTTTTGATATTGAATATTGGATAATACTTGACAGTAGTCGTTCAATATTTCAATAGCAAACATGCACAGATTCACTGAAGGCATAAGCCCCGCCTCTAGTCTTTGCCTCCTGCTTAAAAACCCTTGTGGCTTTTAGCATTCCTCATCAACCCCTTTCTTTTTCACTTTGTCCCAGGAACTTGTTGCTTGATGAAGGCGACCACTTGAAGATCGGTGAATATTGGATCCATATGTTGTACGAAAGAATACATCCAAATCAAGAGAGTAAGGCAGTCTCCCGTTTAGAGTTTGCTTTAATGGTCATGCCGTTGGAGTGATTCTTCTTCCTTATTTTTTTTCTTTTTCTCGCAGCCCGGTTAAGCGACATCCTTAACAACTCACTAAATGATACTAAGAAAGACATTCGCTCTTTTGGTATTATATTTTATCAGGTATATAAAATGTACGCATTCATTTGACGATGTCTGCTGTTTGCTAGCTTTATATTTGTCATATGTACTCAAGTTATCCTTTTCCCAGTGAAATTTTATGTTATAAATAAATAGTGGGTGTTGAAGTTATCTGTTCCGGGGCTGGGTGTCCAGACCTCCTAGTCACGCGGGTCAGCCTGTAATTTCAACACCTGAATGCCGGGGCCGGGTGGCATCAGCAGCCAATTTTACACATCTAATCAAATCCAGTTATCTATTAATTATGCCCCAAATTTAAATATGATGGAATAAGGATCAGTTAAATATTTGCTATATAGAGCAGTAAAAATTAAGTCACACAAATTATTTCAGTGTTATTATCATTTCTTGACCTATAAATACTGCAGATGCTGGTGGGCAAGCACACCAACATGACCTCTGAGAATATGAATCTCCAGTCTGTTGAATTTGAAAAGAAGTTCAGTATGTGTCGATGCCCTGGAAGAATCATTCAGTAAGATAACACTATTGTTCATTCGACGCTTCTTTTGTTCTTCCCCCACCCCACCCCACCCCTCCTTACGGGTATCTTCTTGTCATGTGCTCTTAACCTGAATTTCACATGGCAACATAATAGAAAGCATTTAACAATTGATACATAATTGGAAAATAAAAAGTTACTTTTGATCACCTCAACTTTTTTTAAGGTTTAGAAAAGTGCAATAGCAAAGATGTTCTTGTCCTTTGCAGGCTGATAGAACAATGCACCAGTAAGGAAGTTTCTATGAGGCCTTCATTTGCTACTGTTATAGTAATCCTGGAGGAAGTCATCTCGTTGCTGAGAAAAGCTGGTTGCCCCGTCTGTTGAATGTGTACACTCTACCTCATGAATAATGGAGATAATAGTGTAAAAGGAAAATCTGCCTGCAAGAAGAAAGAAGCAGTGCTTTTTCTTTTGTAGCTGCTTGTGAATAAATCCTATGAAGTTGAACATGGCAGTTTTTGGTTAGTGAACGAGCCCTCACGAGATGATCCTCTGGATCTCCTCTTAGAGCCCTTTTCTCCAGAATTTTGGTCAGGACCAATAGGTATAGAATGTAGAATAAAGTTCCAATCTTCCTCCCAAGATGGCCATTCCTGGACCATATGTGTTAAGACAAGATACAGAAAGAAGTATTCCAAAAAAACTGAATTTGTCTTCGAGATTGTATTCTAATTGCTCGAAGATATAAGATTTTAGAAGATATGGTAATTTATTTTGGATTGTGTGAACGTCTCGTGGTTGTAGTTTGTACATCCTTTCTCTTTTCCTTCAAAAAATGGGAGAAATTTATATATCAAATAACAATTTGATGCAAAGTTGAGAGAGAAATTGTGCAATCGTATGCAGCAATATATCCTTTATGTCGTCAACCTTGCTAATTGTAACATTTATATCCTTGATTTTTTTCGTCATATCATGCTGATGATGATTTCTATCAAATTGCATTCAGCATTTCTCGAAGTAAGGAATAAGATGGACAAATAAGTTATTTTATGTCCTTTTAACGAGCTTTTTGAACAAAAACATCTATCAGAAACAATATTACTAATCAATAGAAGGTTGAGATCAAATGCGTTGAAAAAATATCAAGGGCACAAATGTTACAATGAGCAAAGAATAAAAACCTCAAATGCAATTAAAATGTGGTGCCATTAGTAAAAACTGCACCTTGGATATAAATAGTGGGAATTGCGCACTTACCTTACTTTTAATAAATATTTAGAAAATACTTTGTAAACTTTTTTTTATTCAATAAATACTCTAAAATAATAGCAAAAAAAAAGTAGAAGATTATCTAAAACAAAAGAATAATAAATTAGGTAACATATTTCACTCCTACAAACACGCAATTACTAGTAATGTATTTTTGATTCCTACAAATACGCAATTCACAAATTGATCTTCATACGGATATCACGAAAGATATAATCTATATTGTTATCAATGATTTGTGTGAAAATACAACTCAGAAAAAAAAATCCAGCTTAGAAGAAAAACATATCCAACTTCTGACATATTATCGTAAAATTTCTACTTCAAAGTGTGAAATTTCGGCTTTGAAATTTAAATTTTTTTATGTAGATTCCGCGATTCTTTGTTCCGGTTGAGTGTAGAAAACATATTCTAATTAAACAACGGAATCCATTGATATTCTTTACTCATTCTCAGTTTTTTGAATTGAATTTCTTTTTCTGGGAGAGAAATTAAATGTGAGAAATGAAGGATGGTGGAGTGTTCAAAATGGTTCAATTACAAAATGTCGTTTGGGTTCTATTATTATAAATTAGAAATTTTTAATATATTTCATATACGAAATAGTATTTTAAACATTAGGTAGTAAAACATGAAATCATATTTTGTAACGATGCATGTATGAATTTTTCCGATATAAATACCTATTAAAGATACACGTTCTATAAAAAGATTGAATTGATGGAACTTACACTAACAACTTCATTTTTGTAATTTTTTAAAATTCTACTCTTTTATTTTGTTTATTCCGTCAAGAATCTCAGCCTGTCTTAAGAAATAAGTTTCTCCATTGATTTCAACCTGGATTGTGAAAAAATAAAAAACAAAAAAAAATTTAATTTTATAGAAAAATATATTTGTGGATCAGGATTAAGAGATTTTGATCCAGTTTGAGAAAACTAAAGGAAATAAAAAATAATATATCATTTCTATACCTTAATTTAGCTTTCCTGGCTATGGACCAACCCAAATGATGCTTTCCAAATTGGGAAAATTCATAAATTTTTAGAATTAAAAAATATAAACTTATTTTCTTTTTTTGATTTATCAATCAATTCAAAATTCTAACTCGTTTCTCTTTGTAACAATTTCTTTTTTTTCCTATTCCAGTGAATTGTCTTGATATGTTTGAGGGGGTTTTAAGGAATTTTGTCAAAGATGGGTTGATGGGTTCTTCAGATTATAAGAATTTGAGAATAGAATTGTTGTGATCAATATCGAATGAAATCCTCTATACATCTTTTTTATTAAACCGTTTGAGCCACATTATTATAGATTGAGAATGAAAAATATAGTCGTTATTGAACTCGACACGAGATGGAAATTCAAAATTGATGGTTTGATGTGATGGATATCGATCATATTTTTCATTTTCTTGAATGAAAAATGAGAAACAAACAGGGGAAAGAGGAAACTTCACTTCATTTGGGACAAAAATGAGGGATTTTGGTTGTGTGGTCATATATTTGTCTGAAAGTGAATAAATTTACCAAATCTTGACTTCAATAAATTGTTAATGTGATCAATATACTGTATCAGAACTAAATTTCCAGTTCTATGCTTTTTGTATGTATTTAGACTGAGATGGAGGCCTTGCACTCCAAGGGGATTTGAAATTTCTAGCTGTGTTTTTTGTGTGTACTAGTTTATTGCTCGTGCAATGCACGGACTATGTTATTTTTTAGGTAATATTATGTTGGGAACGTTGGCTATATATATGCGG
>CAIGRK010001565.1:0-13845 GCA_903798315.1 Fraxinus greggii | reverse complement strand
CAACTAAATTAAATGCAACCGTTTGTGCTTGTATTGTTTAGTTTCATCAATCTTTCTAATTCGTAATGCGATTATCAAATTAAATCTAAGGCGCTTGTCTTAGATTGTTTGGTAATTAGAGTTAATTGGGTCGCTTGTATTTTAATTAATTATAAGTAAGGAGAGATAAGAAAATAATTCCAACAGTGAATATTCAAAATGTGGGTTGATTTATACTTGCATCGATGATCAATTATAAAGTTCCGAAGGTGGATATTGACTGGGACCAAGGTTAGTCTTTTGATTGTTTTCATTAATTTAATTTTCATTGTTATTAATTGTGTTATTTACAATTGTTTGCATACAATAACCCCAATCATTGTACGAAGCATAAAATATTGAATTACATACATTTCGTGGGATCTACCCGTACTTCCACTATTACATTAGTTTTAGAGATTAAGATATTATTTNGATAAATATTCAAAATATGAATTGAATTATCTTTGCATCTATGATCAATTATGGATTTTCGACTGTGGATGTAGACTTAGACCAAGGTTAGTCTTTTGTTGTTTTCATTAATTTAATTTTCATTGTTATTAATTGTGTTATTTACAATTGTTTGCATACAATAACCCCAATCATTGTACGAAGCATAAAATATTGAATTACATACATTTCGTGGGATCTACCCGTACTTCCACTATTACATTAGTTTTAGAGATTAAGATATTATTTTTGGGTGACTGCGACAGCACACACCAAATAACATTAAAAAAAATAACAAATTTAAATTATGTTGTTGGGTCTATTTCTTTATAGCATGATAGCCTAAGACATGCTGGCTTTTTTACTTTAAAAAGAATTATTAAAATCAGAATGATTTCATGTGAAAATATAGAACATAACAAATGTGAATTATGTGTTAAGTCTAAAATGATTAAGAAACATTTACATAGTATTGAAAGGAAAATCTAATTTACTAGACTTAATTCATTCTGATATATGTTAATTAAATGGAATGTTAGCTAGAGGAAGTAATAGATACCTCACAACATTCATAGATGATCATTCTTGGTTTTGCTATATCTACTCGATGAAAAATAAGGATGAAGCATTTAACGTGTTTAAGCTATACAAAGTCGAAATAGAAAATCAATTAAATATAAAGATTAAAATTCTTAGAAGTGATAGGGGAGGTGGATACTTCTCTAGTGAATTTAATCTTTTTTTTTTTTTTTGTGTGTGAATAACATGGCATAATATATCAATGTAATGCACCTAGAACACCAGAACAAAATGGTTTGGCTGAGAGAAATAAAAGGACACTAGTTGAAATGATAAATGCTAAGTTACCATATAACTTATGGGGTGAAGCTTTATTAAGTGCATATCACATAGTTAATAGGATTCCTTCTAAAAGATTTAAGGTTTCTTTATATAAATTGTGGAAAAAGAGAAAATCGAACATTGATTATTTCAAAGTGTAAAGGTGGCTTGCTTATGGTAAGAACACGAATCCTAAAAGGACTAAATTGAGTCCTAGAGGGATCAAATGTACTTTTGAAGATATGCCAAAATAGAAAGGCATATCGTTTATTAAACTTGGAAACTAATATTATTATTGAGTCCCGTGAGTAGAATTCTTTGAGAATATATTATCTTCAGATAATAATTCTCTAAGGGAACATTAAGTAGAGATTCCTAATTCTGCAAGATCACAAGTAGAAACACCTTCCGAGGATGTTGAAATAAGTGAACTTCACAGAAGTAAAAGAGTTCAAAAAGATAAAGTGCTAGGACCGGATGAATTAGACTCTCAACTTATTTCTTTTTATTTAGTTGGAGAAAATGAGAAGAATGTCACAAGAACTACTCTGTATGTTCTTCAAGTGAAAACTAGTTCTAAAACTTATCAAAAAGCAATGTCATCTAGAGATAGTACATTTTGAAATGATGCTGTAAATGATAAAATAGATTCAATAATGTCAAACAACATTTGAGAATTAGTCAATTTACCACCTGGATCGAAACCTATAGGCTACAAATTGGTATTTAGGAGGAAGTACAATGCGGACGGTACTCTTAATACCTTTAAAGCTAGGTCAGTGGCCAAATGGTATCAACAAAAAGAAGGAATAGACTATTTTGACATGTATGCACAAGTTGCACAAATAATATCAATTAGGATTATATTTGCTTTAGCTTCAATCTATGATTTGCATATATATCAAATAGATGTTAAAACGGTATTCTTAAATGAGAATTTCAATGAGAAGGTCTATGTGGAACAACTGGAAGGATTTGTTAGGATAAAGTATACTAGCTAATAAAATCCTTATATGGATTAAAACAAGCACTAAAGAAATGGCACGAAATGTTTGACTTAGCAATAATGTCTTTTGAATTTAAACATAATGGTGTTAATAAATGTTTATCTTCAAAAGCATGTGATAATCATGTTGTTCTCATTTGCTTATACGTGGATGGCATGCTGATTATGAGTAATCAAATGCAAGGTATAAAAGACATAAAAAAAATTCTATCGTCCACATTCAAAATGAAAGATCTTAGTCAAGTTGATACCATACTGGGTATTATCAACGTCACCAAGGTAATCGCATTATGTTAATAATGGGGTTAATAAGTTCAAATACTTGAAAATTAAAGAGGCTAACACTCCATTTGATCTAAATTTGAAACTTGTAAAGAATGGTGGAAGAGTTATAGCACAATTTGAGTATGCAAGTGCAATCGGGAGTCTAATGTATGATGTACGATGTACAAAACCTGACATAGGATTTGCAATTTGTAAATTTAATCGGTTTACTAGCAATCCATGTAAAGAATATTGGAAGGCTATCGTAGTGTTCTTGGTTATTTGAAGAAAACCAAGGTTCCAGGTCTCAAATACTCTAAGTTTCCAACAATCTTAGAAGGATTTATCGATACTAGTTGGATATCTAGTGTTTGTGAGAATAAAACAACCTCAGGTTGAATATTTACTCTTGGAAGAAGTGCGGTTTCTTGGAAATCCAAGAAGCAAGCATGTCACTCAACTATGGAATCCAAATTTTTGGCATTAGCTGAAACCAAAAAAGAAGCCGAATGGCTTAGGGATTTAATGTATGAAATTTCATTGGGAGAAATGAATAATTCTTCCATATCTATCTTGTATGATAGTCAAGCCACTTTAATTAATGCATACAATGAAGTGTATAATGATAAGTCTAGACATATCAGTCTAAGACATGATTACGTAAGGGAAATAATCAAAGATGGAATAATTTCACTCATTTATGTGAAGTCAAATGAGAATTTGGCTGATCCGTTTACTAAGCCACTCACAAGGGAATTAGTGCGAACTACAACTAGTAGGATGTGATTAAAACTACGTAATTAAATCCATCAATGATGGCAACCTTACTTGACTATACTAACAAGAATACTTGAGGTTCAAAGGGTGACAACAAGTTACTCAATAAATGGATAGATTCAGCACTTAATTATTCTTTTAAACCCTATCCTATGTTATAAGTGTTGGTTGTCACAAATAGAAGGGTTGAGCTTCAGTAACTCTTAATAAAGTTCAAATCGGTGGATCAAGTATTTCTAAAAGTAACAAAGATATTGTAAGAACTTTACCTATTTAAACTTCGAGGTGGTGTCGCCTTAATAGAGAGTTGAAGTTTCTCTCTTAAAAGTTTATGAATAGGAGAAGCGTAGGCCATAAGAGCGCTAAACGAGGTTGAGTGGAACTTGGAACACTTGTTACTTGTGTGTGTGATTTCACGTGTATCATCAAGGAATAATGTGTTCAAAGCTTTCATGTTACCTAGGATTTCGATTATCACTTTGTGAAATTTATATTAAGGTTTGATTTAAATAGAAAAATATACATATTTTATGCATAAGTGTCGTTAAACTTGAGTTTGTACTCATTTTATATTTGAACAAGTGGGAAATTGTTGGATATTGTTCAAATTAATAATGAGAAGTGACTTTGAAAGTAATGGAAGTGGTCAACCATGAGAAAAACAAGCAAAAACAAAACGGCAATAAAAAACAGTGAAGACCGAAAAATGGCATGGGTGACCACCTAGCCTGCCGCTGGGCCTTGTGTTGCAATTACTGTGGCAAATTTTATAAACTGGGAAAAACCCCGATTTTGTACTGGGGGCTGCCCAATACAAAAAAATATGCACGTTGGGGTTTTGAATTCTGGTGTTTTTTTTTAATCAAACTTTACACCTTTTTGACTTGTTTATGGCGCATTTTTGTGCATGATGGTTGATGTTCTATAAATACCGATAGTTTTCAGGATGGAAAACATATCACAAATATCAAATTGATACACCTAAATTAAAAGTTGAAATCAAGTTTATATATTTTAGTTATAAAGTTCATTTCCAAGTTTGGTTTTGCATGATTCTAACTTGGATTAAGGTTTGTTTACTACTCCTGCAAACTATTTTCCATTGAAACCTTCAAACACTTATCTTGGTGGCGGCAAAATATCATTTGAGGACAGCGATTCATAATCGTGTTTAAACATTCCATTTTGGCGAAATTCTTGTTGTTGGTTTTTCTCTTTTTCATCAACTTTTCTCAACATGGGCCTTATGGGCCAAGCTAAGACCATGACTCGGCTCTTTTTTTTTTTTTTTTTAAATTGAAGTCCTCCTCCTTTTTTGGATAAAGGATCGACTACTTTTAGCGTAGACAGAATTAAAACTATAAGCGAAAATGATATTACATGTATAAATTTTTTCCTAAAAATTCAGAAAAATTAAAGTAAGTTAACGTAAATAATACTTCCAAATTATTAATTTGTCCACTTTATTTTAAATACAGAGAACTGCATCTTCCCAATCATAAAATTAAATATGTTAGAATCAAATGTTACAGTAGATACCGAAGATGTTGGTAAACCACGTGTTATAATAGAAACATTGACGTTCGTTCATTCTCCACCATCTAAGTATGTCAAAAAAAAAATATTTCTTCCCATATTTCGCGATAAATATGACTTGTTATAAAAAATATATCACTACGACCATGTATTGTTGTGAAATAGAATAAGTAACAAAAGTTATACATTTAAAATAATATTCGCAACAAATATTTTCCTCAAAAACTTTATTGAAATAATCATTGTGACCTCTTTTAATTTTTCGAGATAAATAGTGTTGCGAGTTTATTAATGCGATAAATGAGCAAAAGTTGTCGCAGAATACAATCTGTGACTCATATAGTACGACAATGTCTACAACAAACATCTAATTGTCGCTAAATTACCTGTATAACAAAATCTCAATTTTTGAGACAACAGTTGTGTCGCGAAATCGGTTATTTTTTGCAGTGATCAATTTTTCCATTAAGATGATGTAAACATAATTAATTTACATTATTCATAGGATGACACTAAGATTGTGACGAGGTGTACCAATTGTTGAAATGGATATTCTGATCAAATTTGATTTATAAGAGAAGTCAGTCAGTTGGGAGGATTCTAAATGTAATTGCAATCGCAATGCCATATTCACTCTTCAAAATATGCGGTAGTAGTTGTATCTTATCTTGGAGAAAAAGTTGGATTTTTATGCTAAATGATACATAGTTTATTTAACTAATTGACCATACATGCTAACAGCCTAGAGTTTAATAATAAGAAAAATGGAGAAAACATTTTGCCATAGCTCTATTGTTTAATTGAGAAACTTAACCGTGTCAAAATGAACAGAGAGAGGGAGTCTACAAAGCAGCAGTGAACTTCTTAGGTGTAACTGGAGACAAGACTGCCCTAGAGATTCAGCAAGTCTCGAGCTATGAATAAATAGAGACTAAAGAATATGGAAAATATCATGTTTTTGGTTTTATGAGAACACAGATGTGTAATACGCAACATAGGAAAGTGCTGAAAAGATTAACATCAACTACACAAGCACGGTAAAACAATATGACAAATGCGAAGAGAATTTTGTCTCAAATTCTGAATCTGAGTGCATTAGTGTTGTTTGACAATTCCAATCATTTCTCTAAGAAGAATCTCTCTTTGGGAAGAATCTTTGAGATGATATCAGGTTTTTTGACAGTAAAGATTAAACCATCAACAAATAGGCACACAACCAAGTATTCTTATATACATGGAGGGAAACTATGGCTCATATGAAATACAAAATAACAACCTCACAGCACCAAGTACAAGATATCTGTTTTGGCCCAATAAAAAGTGTTTTTGGAGTATAAAAATGTCTTCTTCTCCCTTGGAATTAAAAAATCGTAATGCAGTTCGACATAAGATGCTCCTTTTCTAGCTTTCTATTTTAAGTAGATTTCACTTCAAGTTCAAAAATCAATCATGTGTCTTTGTGTTGCAAGAGCAATCATTGATCCAACGAGTGCTGCAACAAGGAAAAAGTTTTTAAATATTTGATGTTGGATTTTGTGACCCAAATCTGATTCGAATTGGGTCTAGGGCTTCGCGTTTTGGAGTATTAGGCTCGAAGATGACAAAATAGTGTCCAAGAAGGAAAAAAGACGGATTGACAGCGCTGGACGGACGCCCGCTTATAGCTCGAGCGATAGGAGCAAAATTGGAATAGGGAGTTCGTCGCCCGCCATCGCCCGCTTCTTCGCTCTAGCGACTGGCCTCGGATTTTTCCTTCTTTTTCAGTTTTACGCGATTTTTAACTTAGTTTCCATATTTTAGTTTAATTCTAGGGTTTTGACATTTCTCCTATAACTAGTAGACTCTTTATTCAGTTTAGAGAAGTAGAATAGGCAAAAGTTGTATTTTTTCTTCATTGGTTATTATTAATAAGATATTCGGTTCATCTGCCAATTTCATCTTCTTGTTTGTTTTCTTTTAAATCTTGTTCTTATTTATTAATTTGTATGATCTATACTTCATATCACACCATAGCGCCTCCTCGAATTCCGAACAAGTGGTATCAAAGCCAAGGTTCAGCAGTTCCACAGAGTAAGGATTTGATTGTTTGAGGTTTTTTGTTATCAATGGCTACCATGAAGTATGATATTCGCCGTTGGATTGCAGTACAAGATTTTCGTTGTGGCAAGTGAAGATGAGAGTTGTATTGGCACAGATGGATTTGGATGATGCTTTGTTTAGATTTGATAGGATGCCTACAAATTGGACAATAGAGGGGAAGCAATAGAAGGATCGTAAAACACTTTCGCATATTCATCTTCATCTATCTAATAACATTCTTTAGGATGTCTTGAAGGAGAAGACATTATTTGCATTATGATTGAAATTGGAGCAATTGTGCATGACTAAAAGTCTGACAAGCAAGTTGAACCTCAAGCAGCGTTTATACTCTCATCAAATGGCAGAAGGAGGATCATTGGTAGATCACTTGGCTGTATTTAAGGAGATCGTNATAGAAGGATCGTAAAACACTTTCGCATATTCATCTTCATCTATCTAATAACATTCTTTAGGATGTCTTGAAGGAGAAGACATTATTTGCATTATGATTGAAATTGGAGCAATTGTGCATGATCAAAAATCTGACCAGCAAATTACATCTGAAGCAGAGGCTTTATTCTCATCGCATGACAAAAGAGCGATCATCGAAGATCATAGGCTGTGTTTAAGCAGATCCTCGCTGATCTGGAAACGTTAGAGGTAAAATATGATGAAGATGACTTGACCTTAATCCTGTTGTGCTCCTACCTGGTTCGTTTTCATCGTTTAGGGATGCGATTCTGTATAGTCGTGACACACTCATCATTGAAGATGTGTATGATGCCTTGTTCTCAAAGGAGAAGATGAAGCATCCGGTTAGAGCTTGTTCTAGAGATGAAGAAGCTCTTGTGGTTTATGGTGATCGACGAAGGGGCATGTCGATGGTAGATTTCAGTTATAGAGTCTACTTTTACTTCAAGAAGAAAGGACACATCAAGATGGATTGGGAGAAGTTGCAGGGTAACGAAAATTAAGCTGCAAATTGTGGGAAGTAATCAAAGACTTCAGGTGAAGTAGACATCGTAGAGAACTTTGTAAGTGAGGGAGATCTTTTGACGATTTCTGAGGTGGAATCCAAGCCTAACGAGGAGTGAATTTTGGATACAGCTTGTGTGTTTTATATGATTCCCAATCGGGATTTGTTTGAATCTTATGAAACGGTGACGCAAGGTGTCGTTGTCATGAGAAACAACGAATCTTATCAGGTAGCTCGTATTGGGAGAGTCAGATTGAAGTTGATGGATGAAACAATCAGAATACTTGGCCAAGTTCGACATGTTCCAAACTTAAATAAGAACATCATTTCGTTAAGTACCCTAGATTTGAAATGGTACACGTTCTCTGGAGCAGGTGGAGTCTTGAAGGTCCGGAAAGGTGTCTGTGTTGCATTGGAGAGGCTAAGAAAGTCCTAATTATACATCTTATAAGGTTGGGCAAAATCAGTGAAGAGACATCATCACAAATTTAGTACCGTGGTTGATATATAGTTTGGTACAGTACCGTTGGGAGTTGGCTCTGGGTCTATTTTGGAGAATACTACTCTGTCGAGTTTAGGGGATATGGATAATTCTGCTTTGCCACCACAGTCTGCGGTTCCATTTTATTCAATGGCTAAGGAGAGACCCATTGGAAATAGGTACATGGATGTTGATCTGGATGTGCATGCTTTTGGAGTTGTTGAGGTGACAAGTCTAGCCAAGAGCCTTCAGTTAAAAGTATTTAATATTGATTCTGCTACAGGGTGTGCTTCGATCATGTTTGGTAAATTTTGAATTCGTTGTGAATTTTGGGAACCCAGGAGTTGGGTTCATTTGTATCCGTATTTGGATATGGTAGAAGAGGAAAAGTATATTCGAGTGTTGGAGATGTTTGCTTTAGGTTGAAGAGTTCAGTGTGTTTCGTTCCAGTCGGACTTATTTTTTAGGTGGAGAAATTTTTGAACTTCGTTCGTTGTACCGGAATTTGATTCAAGGTGGAGATTGTTGGATTTGTGACCCAAAATCGGTTCAAATTGGGTCTAAGGTTTTGTGTTTTGGAGTATTGGACTTGAAGATGATAAAATAGGGTCCAAGAAGAAAAAAGGGAATTAACGGCGTTGGACAGACGCCCCCTCATAGCTCGAGCCATAGGAGCAAAATTGGAACATGGAGTTTGTCGTCCAAATGTCGCCCCCTTATTCGCTCGAGCGATGGGCCAATGATTTTTTTCCTTCTTTTTCGGTTTTACGAGATTTTTAACCTAGTTTCTATATTTTAGGTTAATTCTAGGGTTTGAACATGTCTCCTATAAATAGAAGACTCTTCATTCGGTTTAGAGAAGTAGAAAAGACAGAAGTTGTACTTCTCTCCATTGGTTGTTATTAATAAGATATTCGGTTACTCTGCCAATTTCATCTTCTTGTTTGCATTCTTTTAAATCTTGTTCTTATTTAATAGTTTGTGTAATCTATACTTCATATCATGTCATATAGCCTCCCCGAATTCCTAACATTCGATAACTAACTCTTGCATAAATCCCTTTGCAACCATTATAGTTTTATGTTTTTGTACCATTTCCATCTTGGTTTGATCTTCAAATCTACTTCACTTTGTCTATTGACCTACTCCCACATCATTTTTTTATCATATTCATTGGATTATTGCTATTGTGTTGTATTGTCACCTAGAATAGTGTTAAAAACTCGTGGTGCTACATTGCATTATACTTGAATAACTAGAATTCCATTCAATCCCAAGAGGGACAACAAGTAAGAGGTTAGACAAGAAAGAATACTTTTCTTAACACTCTTCTACGATCTCTCTAAAATGCAATCTCCGTCGTAGCTTTTCTTTGTTATCCTCCCTCACAAATCCAGACCTAACTTGATTGTCGGAGATGAATCCACTTCCAACATCTCCTTTCGAAGTGGTGACACGAACCAATGTTCGTTCATGACTTGTAGTTATTCAAGTAGAAAAAGAAGAAAAGCCTCCAAACCACCAAGCAAATCGCCTCCAACCCAATCAAATTTAAAAATGAACTTATCAAAAATTTCAAGCATCAACATTCTCGATTGACAAAAAAAAAAATCTTTTAATTAGAGGGCTCTATATCTAGGGTATCTACAACAAGTGACACGACCCGCGCCAAGTAACTAGAAGTCTGGACCACCATCAAGGCTATTACAAAATGCGACTTATTGTGACTTACTTTTAAGAAAATTTCAACATTATCACCCCTATAATTTGGACTAACCAACATGTGATGAAATGCAACATATTCCAACACAATAATGACAACAAAACAATGAAGTAAAGACAAGCCAAACTTAAAACCTTTACTATGAAAACAACATAAACTATACAAACAGGAACAAAATACATAGGGAGCCCCCTAGATGTTACAAGTGACGCAAAATGATATCCAGAAATGAACGAATATTTCAAAAATAATTATTACATGCTCTATAAAGTGAGTTATACAAACTAACTGTGTCGTATGGCTCCAACTCCAAAATCAAAGTATTAATCTCCATAAGGTGTCCAAAAAACTCAGCTACTACCTGATAAGAGAAATGATGGAAAAATATATGAGTTGATGAACTCGATGAGGGAAAAATTTTGAAAATAATTATATTTTTTCATTTAGACATATTTATCGAAATTGAGTTCTCATCACCTAACAATTCACAGTATAACATTCTATAATAATGGTCTAGATGTGAGACATTCACTAGTGTAGAACTTTTGTACTATAAATATGATACCAAGAAAATCAATAAAAGAGTGGTTTTTCCTTTCTCAAACACGTTCTATGCTTTAGAACTCCATAATTAGAGCATTATTGTGAAGTCCAAATTATAATTGGCAATTTCTTTAGTCAAAATTAAGTCCTAGTTGAATTGTATTAGGAGTTTATTGAGTTGTAATCAAAGTCAAAATAGGAGTTATAGAATTCTAATTAAGTCAAAAGAGTTGGGTTGGTAGTTTAGTCCTTGAAGGAGTTCAAGATTATCACATATGTTCATTGGAATGCATTTAGAAATCCTAAGAGTGTCAAAGAGCCGTACAAGTTATGCTCCAAATTCTCAGTCGCAATTTGTAACACATTTTTCACAAAGAAAACATTGGAATTTGGATAAGGATATTTCTATCCCTTTGAGTTAACTTTCCAACTCATCTTGAATCGTCTCAATTGGATATTTGGAGAAAAATTTATGATAAAAATACTGGCGATTGCTCAGCTGCTGCTCGCCTATCGTTGGGTTGGCGCTCGAGCAACAGATTGACGTTTAGATTTCTGTTTTACTTTGAACACTTGATTTTTCAATCCCTTTTCATCTCAAACACTTTTCCATATATATATTTGATTTATTAATTTTACCATATTGTTTCATATTAAAATACAGATCAAATCACACAAGATCTTTTGATCAACACCAAACCATTTAATCCACCAGAGATAATTCGATACCAGGGATCGGGAGCTATCGCATAAGCACAAATTCAGGAGGACTATGGTGAGATACCAGGAGTTAGGATTGGCATCCGAGCACGTAGTCCAGGAGGGCTAAGGTATAAACCAGGAGTCGGAATTTGTTTTGAAGGAGCACACCTCCAGTAGGATCAAGGAAGACTGCAGGAATTGAGGTCAGAAGTTCTACGGGGTAGACGGGTCTGGACCGTACTGTAAGTTTATTTCGATTTATAGTGGATTATTGACTAGCAAAGTGCCCGAAGTTTTTACCCAGTTGGGGTTTCTCCGTGATCATCTTTGGTTTTTTTTACTGCTTTAATTATTGATTGTGATATTCAAACTTATGATAAATTGACTTGTTTGATCTAATCATATAGAAACAATAAAAAAGTGACATGTTGGTTTTAATTGTGTAATTCCGCACATGGGTCTAAATAATTTAAAACTTTCAATTATAATTCAGAGGGAAAAAAAGAAATTCTTATGTACCATGAAGCTTGAACCAATGAAGCTCCATAGGGTCTAGCTGGTAGTCATACAGCCAGTTCCGCTGTTCTTGAGTTCTAACAATGGCAGCTCTAGACTGTTCAGATTTTTCAATTGCCTGCTCTTCATCTATTGGATAAACTTCCCAGAAACCATTCCTCCAATATATGTGATGTACTTCTGGAATATGTTCAATTTTCCAGTAATCGTCACCATGTTTTGCTGGAGAGATTGGCCCAATAAATTCATCAGGCATGTCGAAAAATTCAAGAACTTTTAACTCGGAGAGATTCTCAATCCCTACGGGCACGCCCTTCAACGAGTTACATCGTTAAATGATAAGCTTCTCCAGATGAGGCATGGCTCCCTCCTCAATGATCACCTGCTTTAAGGTTTCTAAATTATCAGCTTCCGAAACTTTCCAGCCTTGAAACATAGTTTCTCCCCCACATAACTTGCGAGAAATTCAATATGGACTAGATTAGGCATATCTTGGAGATATTCAAGTGGATCTTCCCTTAATTGACGCCATCTGAAGTATACTTTAACTAGGCTTGGAAGATATTGTATCCACTTCGGAAAGTTTGCTAAACGCCCTGCCAAATATAGTCGTTGAAGGGAAAGAGGATGAGAAGAAAGGTGACTCAGATCAAGGACATCTCCCTCTATTTATCTTATACCTAATGAGCACAGCTTTTGGAGGTTCTCGATGCACAAACACAGAGCTACTCCACCTTCGATTCTCAGCTTTGTAATGTTAACTCTCCTCAGTTCACTCATCATGGCTATTTCTTTTAGTGCTATGCTTCCAGGATATACCTCAATAAAACCAAGTTTCTGCAGGAATTTCAAGCTGCCCATTCCTTTGAATACTTTAAACCATGTGCATAATCATAAGGTAGATATGAACCTGGTACATGGCGATATACTAAAAGTTGTCGAAGATACTGCAGTTTTAGAATCTCGATTGGCAACTCATTGGTATGTGTCCTTAAGATCCAATATCTCTAATATCTCAAGCTTCTTAATTGATCTTGGAATTCTTTTGATCATGGTGCCTCTCAAGCTTAGATACCATAAATGGAACAGTTCAAGAACAGCCTCTGGGAACTTCTCCAGAGGAACGCCCGTCAAATCTGAAACCTTCAACATTCTACAGCTTTTAAGCAACTGGAGAATGCTCAAAATGGATTAGGGATCTTCCACGTGAAACATCAAAAAGGAACAGAGTCTCGTGCCATAGCGTTTGACATCTGAATCTCTAAAGCTCCCATGGACTGATAGACATCTAACTCTTCTCATCCATAGCATGTTTTGGTCATCGTTGCTTGTTATGAAATTCTGATCTCTTGATTTTGAAAGAATAATCTCCCGGTAAAAGTCATGGATACGGCTCGTTTTGATGCTTCCGTCATCGTTGGTTGTCACCAGACTAAGCAAGCTTGTGTTGATGAGCTCATTGAGGAACCCTTGTGCAACTTCTTCCACTGATCTTCCCACTTTTCGTTTCACAAAACCTTCTCCTATACACTGTCGAACTAATGTATCGTGTTCAATCTCATGATCTTCCAGATAATTGCTCAAGTACAGAAAACATGGTTTGAGGTAATAAGGAAGATAATTGAAACTGAGTAACAAAATGATTTTCATACTCTCAAGTTTATCATTACCTTCTAATTCGGAGCCAAGGCTGCAATTGAACATCTTCCATTCGTCAACATTAATCTCCTTTTTTGTAGACAGTACCCCACTAATAGCAAAAATGGCAAGCGGCAATCCTCCACATCTTTTCAAGATATTTTTGCAAATTTCAATCAAGTGCATAGGGCACGAGTTGCCCCTGAATGTCTTCTGGCAAAATAGAATCCAATGATAGAATAACACAATCACATAAAATGATTATAGATTTATATGCTTTAATCAAATCATTT
>CAIGRK010001526.1:0-14064 GCA_903798315.1 Fraxinus greggii | reverse complement strand
CCTTGTACTGATCTGCAAATTTTGCAGATAACAGTCAGAACAAAGAATGGATCTTGGATTCAGGCTTTATATTTCATATGGCTTCTAGGAAATGCTAATTAGAAAATTATAACAGTCTTAATGGGGGTGAAGTGGTTATGGGAAACAATGTAGCCTATAAGATTGAAGAAATTGGGGTATAACCTTAAAGTTTGAAAATTGTTATATCTACACTCTTGAAAAAGTTAGATATGTGCTTGATTTGAATAGAAATATTATTTTGATGGGCAATTTAGTTCCCCAGCATATAGCCTAAGGGGTTCACACAAAAACAAGTGATGAGTGTGTTTCACTCATCATATTAATGCTACTTAATTTTGATATTTCGTTTGATTTTTAGAGTTTTAGAATGTTTTAATTTGTGTTTTCTTGTTATTTTATAGGTTAGGAGAATTTGTGTGAACGGTGATCGACCTAAGAATGATGAAATGAAAGAAAAGATCGTAGATAAGGAAATAGATTAGAACCTTTAGATCCTAACACATTTGATACATATGTTGTCACTGAGCCTTGTACTGATCTGCAAATTTTGTACATAACAGTCGGAACTAAGAATGGATCTTGGATTCAAGCTCTATATTTCATATGGCTTCTAGGAAACGCTAATTAGAAAATTTTAACAGTCTTAATGGGGGTGAAGTGGTTATGGGAAACAGTGTAGCCTATAAGATTGAAGAAATTGGGGTATAACCTCAAAGTTTGAAAATTGTAATATCTAAACTCTTGAAAAAGTTAGATATGTGCTTGATTTGAATAGAAATATTATTTTGATGGGCAATTTAGTTCCCCAGCCTATTGGGTTCACACAAAAACAAGTGATGAGTGTGCTTCACTCATCATATTAATGCTACTTAATTTTGATATTTTGTTTGATTCTTAGAGTTTTAGAACCTTTTGATTTGTGTTTTCTTGTTATTTTATAGGTTAGGAGAATTTGTATTGAAATGTTGCGATTGAGTCCTCAAAACCTTTTGATTTTCACCATTTTTGTCGTTATTCACTTAATTCTTTCAATTTAGCCTCCAATCATCAATTTCCACCAAATCAACATCTACTTCTCCTTGGTTCATGCCAACATAACTCTTTTATCCAAGTTCTACACCGTTGACACAAATTCTTGAATGAGTAAATTTTCGTACTGGAACAACATCAAGTACTTTATGTAACTGGAATGAAGTGTATCTCGTTACGTAAATATGTACAATATTAACATATGGACATGTACAATGTGTAAACTTTAAATGACTTCTTGTAGCCTTATCTCGAGTTTTTCAAAATCGGTTGTCAATAGATCCGCTATGTTGAGCTCGTAAGATACCGGTGGTGGTTGAGATGTATTAGGAGAGTTTTGGTGGAATAGATGATGTGGCTCGACATTGTGTTCAACCTCATCTCCTTCAAAATGGAGTGAAGTATTCTCATCTTCTTCCACAATCGGTGTCAACTCTTTCCAATAAACCTCATCGAGTTCGGCTTTTGTGGGAGTTAACATAGAATTAACCTCCAGCTGCAAATATTAAATCGCGCAAATCATTAGTCATTCGTTAACCTAATTCCACAATTTGTCCCCACTAAACATAAAAAAAGGAAATCTACCTCTTTCGATTCCAACACGTTATCAATGGCTGCAGAAGCTAACCTCTTCGTCATTTTCTAAGCGACCATTCTTGGAATTGCACCCTGATATTTTGTAGCAAACTTCATTTATCAAAGTTGAAATCGCTTCGAATGCCCAAATCTATTGTAAAACAATTATTATTATCTCACAACACAAATTTATGTATAAAAAATAATACGAGTCAAGTGAATTGTTTGTTCATACTATTATAGAGAGGAGAAGGCCATGCAATCAATATCGACCTAAAAATTCATCCAAGTCAAAACTAGTTCACAACACAGAAACAAACACACACACGCATACACATCTATAAGATAAACTAAATCTGGACTTAATTAGCCATCTAATAAATTTGGCAATGAAACATTAATCTTCAACAAATTTTAGAGATAATAAAGTAGATAGAACAATTATACATTTTAGATCCATTGACTAATTAAACTACAACTAGCCATAAGATTTTTAATGAATTTATTTTTCCCTTAATAGATACAAATAACAGTATATATAAAATATACAAAACCATAAAGTTAGAAAAATAATAGGAAATGAAACCCCCCAAGAAATCATTATAGAACTCAATAAAACAAATCTTCTAAACACCAAGTGATGAACCAAAACTCCAAAACCACCAAACCCCAATATGAATTTCCAATGCAAATATTTCGAAGAAACTTGAATGAAAGCTACATAAATGATATTTATAGCAAAAAATGTAATCTTCATTAGGATAAGCATAAATACTCAATAGAGGGACTAAACAAGAAGACGAATATGTACAGATAAAATTGAACACAGTTTGAACACTATACATAGAACTCCTTGCTGGTTTGAAAACTTACATTGATTTTTCTAAATGTGAGCTCATCAATTTTTGGAAACACAAAAGCTCGATTCGAACATCAACACTTGATAAATAAAACTGTTAATTTTAAAATTCTACATAATCTTCAGCCTCAAAAGAAGAAGGAGAAATATTGTTTTTAACTTGAATGAGAAGTGTTTGGGAATTTGAAGGAGAAGAATTTGGGGAAAAGGGTTTACGTTATTGAATGAAGGAAAAAGTCAAAATCCTTCATTTATTTGATTAAGTGAGGGAATGGTAAAGTGAACTTTTGAGACTTTAAAATAACTAAAATTTCTTTTATTTTTTAGAAATTGGTCAAATGCCTTTTGAAAAAAATGATATTGAGGGATGACCATTACAACTAATTCTCCTATTTCTAACCTAGAATATATAAAGTACATTGAACAATATTACTTTTTCCCATAGATCTGAACTCCGACGATGATTGGTCCACATGGCAAACTCTCAATGATGAACAGTGCCGAGCCGATGCCACCGAAGCCCTCTCCCTGTCATCTATTGTGCCCCTCAGAATACAGGTCCTCTCTGTCATTCGCCCCAAATTTCTAATGGCAAAGCATTTGTCGTCGATATTTGTGACGGTGAAGGATCGAGTTAACCGCCCCTTCTACTTCAAGATTAGTGTGTGCCCATCAATTCCAGAGCAATACAGGAACATTTTGAGGTAAAGCCAGTTTCCAGAGAAAGATTAGTTTTAGAGATTCCTATTTTCGTTTTAATTGATGTTATTAATATGTTGCGGTAACGATTTAGTTTAATTACGCTATGGTAGATGGTTATTAGTTGACGAAGTTTAACTTAATGTGTGTTGTTAAAAATTATGTGATTTGTGTAATAAAATATCAACTATGAGCATGAATCAAATAATATAAATGTGAGAATAGAGTTAGAGAAGCTCGCCTAAGAGAGTCGCGATGAACGATGTCTTAAAGTTGTGTGGCCTCTCCTTCATGCTAGTATTTTCGGCACTACATGGCTCCAAGATAGAACCCTTATAACTCGTAGTCAGTTCTCCTTCTATGGGCACGAACACAGGGAAAGAAAGAACAAGCCTTGTCAATTGTCACAAAGATAATATGAAATGACTAGAGAGTGTTTTTCAAATGTATGTTTTGTTGTGTCTATAACAATGGAAATTCATCCCCTTTTATAGTAGAAAAATTCAACACCCACATAATAAAAATTAATCAAATTAAACATAAGTTATAAATATAATAATGAAATTAAATTTTGTATTGAACCTAAAAATTAACCAAAACTGAAAAATTAAATATAGGAAAATAAAATTTTAATTTGAAAGTTTTAAACTTATTTTTCAACAATCCCCCACAAGTTTTAAACTTTCAAAATAATTACATATATGTATATAGTGGCAATATTATACTGTGTAATAGGTGTAGGTGTCTTTTAGACTTGAACCTCACCTTGAATTAGGTCCCTTTGGCCAAAGTTCAATTGTTTCACACACACTATCGATTTAGGCTTAGTCCATAGCGGGTAGCGCTGTTAATGGCCATGCAGTCTTATCTTGATTTTAGTAAGAATCTCTAGGGAATAGCCCAATCTCACAGCCATGACCTCATGACAACTCTTACATAGGTGAGTCCTCCAAGGGTGCGTGTAATCCACACCTCGCGAGAATTCTCACCTCGGTACTCATTTAGGGTTAAACCCTTCCTAACATCACAATCATAGCACTATCACCATGGTGATGGGATGAGCACAAATAATATAGTGCTATTACGAGCCACGCAGTGAGGGTTGTTCCTACCACATTGAACTTTCTTCATGGGATCTCCAATCACANCCTCCAAGGGTGCGTGTAATCCACACCTCGCGAGAATTCTCACCTCGGTACTCATTTAGGGTTAAACCCTTCCTAACATCACAATCATAGCACTATCACCATGGTGATGGGATGAGCACAAATAATATAGTGCTATTACGAGCCACGCAGTGAGGGTTGTTCCTACCACATTGAACTTTCTTCATGGGATCTCCAATCACAAAAGTTAGGTTACTCCTAAAGGCGAATCCCTTACGGGCTTAAGCTCATCCCCCTCGATGATTCATTAACACCTTTTTCGGGTAAAGGTTTGGTTAAGTTGTCTGATAAATTCTTTTCAGATCTCATGAAATTAAGAGAAATCACATTTCTCTTAAGTAAGGCCTTAACTGATTTAAGTCTAGCTTGAATATGTCTATTCATCTTCTTATTTGGGTGAGATTTATTTACAAGCACTATTACTGCTTTTATAGTCACAATGTATTGAAATAGCTGGAATTGGCTTCGTTATTAATGGCATATCTAATAATAAATCTCTAAGCCACTTAGCGTTAGTACATGTTGTATCCAATGCTATTAACTCTGACTCTAAAGTACTTCTAGAGATAATTTTTTGTCTTTTTGAACCCCAAGATATGGCTGTACTACCTAGCATGAACACGTATCCAGTGGTAGACTTAATATCTGCATTATCAGTTTCCAGTTTGCGTCCCTATATCCTTCAATAACATTTGGAAAACTTCTATAGCATATAGAATAATCTAATGTATTTGGGAGATATTTAAGCACTCTCTAGAGCGTTCTAATGTTCTTTACTTGGATTGTTAGTATATCTACTAAGTCTTCCGATAGCAAAGGCCAGATCAAGTCTTCTCCTATTTGCTATGTACAATAAAGATCTTATAATTTGAGAATACTCAAATTACGAAACTGGTTCACCTAGATTCTTTTTAAGTGTACATTTGAATCATATGGTGTAGNACTCAAATTGCGAAACTGGTTCACCTAGATTCTTTTTCAAGTGTACATTTGAATCATATAGAGCAGAAACTGGCTTACTATCATAATGTCCAAACTTTTCCAACATCTTTTTAATAGCGTAGACCGCTTTAGTGAAATTCCTTCGGATGTTTTCCTTA
This sequence comes from Fraxinus greggii, assembly GCA_903798315.1. Classification (NCBI taxonomy): domain Eukaryota; kingdom Viridiplantae; phylum Streptophyta; class Magnoliopsida; order Lamiales; family Oleaceae; genus Fraxinus; species Fraxinus greggii. The sequence continues at coordinate 8,614 of CAIGRK010001526.1, read as the reverse complement.
ATTTCATTCCTAAAATTATATGAGCTTATCCAAATCTTTCATTTCAAAATTCTTTGACAAACAACTTTTCTCATAATTGACAAATCCTAAATTTGTCCCAAATATTAATATGTCATCTACATATAAACAACGTATCACATGCTCGTTGTTATCTTCTTTACAATATACACACTTGTCATGTGCATTAATTTTAAATCCATAATTTAGTATAACTCTATTGAACTTCTCATACCACCGTTTAGGAGCTTGCTTTAGTCCATATAAAGAATTCAATAATTTACACACTCTATGTTCTTGTCTCTAAAAATCTAACATCTCCTCAAACAGCCACCACAGCACAGCCACCCCCCCACCAACTAAATCCCCAAACCCAACACTGCCATCTACACATACACCACAAACAAATCCTAACTCCGGGTCACAACAAAATTAGAAAAAGATAGAGAAATAAGAAAACCATAGTTTTGCAAAATCGAATTCCAACTATTGCTACGCTGAATTTAAATCCCTCAATATATAGTAGATCTCATATGTAGGATCCTGGAGAAGGTGATCAGCGTAGTACTGCTACACAATGATGATACTATCGCAGCACAGAGCTCCTGGATAAAGTGATCGGTGTTGTGCACTTCACACTGCGACGCTCCGTGCATGATAGTGGCCCTGCAAGATTGTATGCCGGGTTGCTGGGGCGCTGATATTTTGGTGGTGGCGGTGTGGTGCCGGCTGTGTGGTGGCGGTGGGGATAGAGGGAGAGATGAGAGAAAAACGAGCTGTGATGATAGAAAGAGGACAGAAAATTGGGAGGATGAAATAATTAGGCTTTGGTTAATTATGATTTAGATGGAAAAGATAGATGAAATAGATGTATCTAACATTTGAAATAAAAACTATCATATCTGAAATTTGAAATATAATCTTCAAAACTCTGGTTTTGTGTAATTTTCACTTCGTTTTATTCCATTTCAATTATATATTTTTCCAACATGCAAAGCCGAATTATTTTCCTTCCTTTTTAATTTGATCCAAGCCCACTTAATGTAATAATTCACTCCAAAGCTTCACTTTTCCCATATAATGCAATTTAGTCATTGAGTTCATCAGTTGTGCAACCAATATCCTTCTCAAATTCTAACTTGTGGAATTTGATCCCAAAATTATAGATTTCATTCAATTTTGTCTTTCTTCCTTTCCAATTGATTCAAAGCGAGTCCATAACTGAAAGCAAGAGTAAAATAATCCAAATTAAGTAAAATCCAAAAATTTGACGACATAAAAACTTAGTAATATGGCCCAGATAAGTGCACTAAATGCACTTATCAATTGTTATGAACTAGTTTCAAAAATCGAGTATCTGAACGTAGTGTAATAAGCCGAGACTAATGACTATCTGTATAATTATTGGAGCTTGAATTTTATAGTTCTGATCAGGTCGATTTGGTAGGCCCATAACTTGAGATGGACTCAATTGTACAAGTAATTGAAGTTCAAACGTTGCATGGTTGAACATGTTAAAAGGTTGACTAAGCAAAAAAATATTTAAGTTGATTTTACCTAGAATCCTAATTGGACAAGAACTAAACAACAAAAACCTTAGACCTAGACCTAGTGGTTGAAAATGGGTAAAATTCATACTTTCGAATACTTGATAGCGCGACGGTTTGGCACCTAGGCACCCAAGAAAAAAATTTGGCAGAGAGTTGGGTGCCGCGGCCCCAACTCCTAGGTTTTGCAGCGTCCAGCTTGGAAAAACTAGTAGAAGACGCAGCACTGTAGTGCTAATTCAAGCGCCGCAACACAGCTTTCCGAGTGGTCAGAAACAAATTTTTTTTTATAATTTTTTCGGCTCGGCCCAACTACAATCTGTGTTGTTAATGTAAGAGGCTATAACTATAAACTGGAAGACCTAATTGGAGGGCAGAAAAACAACTTAGGAGACAAGGAAAATGAGCAATTGTCAAGAGCAAAATGACAACGAATTGGAGAAGAATTAAAGCGGCAAAATAGTTTTTCTTATTCTCTTTTCTTCACCATGTTCTTTAATTTAGAATTTAGTAAGTCATTTTTAGTAGTCATGAACTAATTTCAGTATCTAGGGTTTGATATAACTAAACTTGAGACATGTTTGTATTCTATTATAGTTAATTCATTTGATTTTTTTCATTAATTTATTTGTGTTAATTCTTGCGTATTGCTTTCAATTACCTTATCAATAATTGAATGATTTGATACTTTAAATTTTGGTACTCGAGAGAGGAAAATTTAAGCATGATCTAAGAATAACAAAACCTAGGAAATTATAAGTTTCGAGAGAAAGTGTAATTCCTTTGAGGCTTATTTCATTTAAAAATCTATCGTATATAATTTCTATAGCGTTAATTCGAAACAGACCTATTGGAATTAAAAAATAGAAATAAGTTCTATTTAGCACTCAAGAGAGGGAATAGATAGCCTAAGATTCTTGCCTACGAATTCAGGAAAAAAATGATAGAAGTTGAAAAATATTGTTGATACTGAGGTGAATTCAACCCCTAGGCATTCTTACATTGATAACTCTCCTATAATTTATTTTCATTTCATTTGAATTGTTAAACATTTCTATTATTTTAGGATAAAAACATTGACTTGAGATTTGATTTTTCTATATAGAGTAAAAGCTGAAATAATTATAGTGGATGTAGCTGCAGGAGGTATATTAATAGCTTAAACAACATATGTTGCATATGCTCTATTGGATAACATAGCTACAAACAGTTACCAATGGCCAAGTAAGAGATCAAACGTAAAACGAGTAGCGGGTCTACACGAAGTGGATCCTTCTACCGCACTAGTAGCACAAGTTTCAACACTTACTAATCAGATAGCTACACTTACTACTCAGAGTAATCAGCAGAAGTTAGATTCTATTATGGCTGCTTCCATAGCATATTAGGAGATAGAAATAGCGAATGAGCAGGCTTAGTATGTCAATGGTAGGAACTACAACCTGGGAGGAAACTACTCTTCTAATCACTACCATCCAAGGCTTCAGAATCACAAGAATCTGTCATATGGAAATAACAAGAATGTACTTCAGCCGCCTCCCAGTTTCAACACTTAACAGTCAGAAGCGAAAACATCTTTAGAAGACCACCTGAGAACTTTTATTTCTGAGACAAGATCGCTGTTCAACAAAGATGAATCACTCTTTGATAATATTGAGACTTACGTGACCAATATGAAAGCTACAATGAAGAATCTTGAAGTTTAAATTGGTCATTCAAATTATTCAGTTGGCTATATCAATGAAATCTCAACAACAAGGGAAGTTTCCAAGTGATACAAAGGTGAATCCAAAGGAACACTACAAAGCTATTACCTTAGTGAGTGGCAAGGAAGTTGGAGAGAATGTGCCTATAGTGTAATCAACCTCTACATCTGACCAGAGCGAAAAGAAGACAATTATAGAGCAAGAGAATAATGTCAACCAATCAAAGCAGAATTACAAGCCCAACTCTATATCGTTCCCTGATAACCCACCAATCATCAAGCTAACACTTCCATTTCCACAGAGATTCTAGAAGAAGAAATTTGATGCATAGTTTGCCAAGTTCTTGGATATTTTCAAGAAAATTGACATTAATATCCCAGTTGCAGTTGTGTTGGAACAGATGCCAAACTACGCTAAGTTCATGAAAGAGGTAATTTCGAAGAAGAGAAAACTGGAAGAATATGAGACGGTGAAGTTGATACAGTAATGTAGCGCTATTCTTCAAAAAAGCTCCTTAAAAAAACAAAAGATCCAGGCAGCTTCATTATTCCTTGCACCATTGGATACTCTTCTTTTGATAAAGCCCTTTTCGACGTTGGAGCAAGCATCATCTTGATGCGCTTATCAGTGTTCAAGAAGTTAGGCCTTGGGGAAGTAAAACCAACAATAGTTACCCTACAACTAGCTGACAGGTCCCTCACTTATCTATGGGAAATTATTGAAGACGATAGTAAAGGTTGACAAATTCATCTTCCCAGCTGACTTCATGATATTGGATATGAAAGAAGATCAGGAGATTCCATTCATTCTAGGTAAGCTATTCTTAGCAACTGGAAGAGCCTTAATCGATGTACAAGGTAGGCAACTGACTTTGAAAGTAAATGAAGAAGAAGTGATGTTCACTATATAAAAAGCAATGAAAATTTCAGATGACACCGATGCTTGCCATAAAATTAACTTCATTGATTTTGTCGTGAAGGAACCCAAAGTATTCATTGAAGACCATTTGGAGCATTGTATGATGTTTAGTGCAACAAAAGATGATATTGACACTTCTGAAGGTTACACAGGAAGCAATGACTTAGTTGATTGTATATTGGCTCATGAATCGCTGCCACTTGAAGGTAATCCATCACATATTGAAGATATTCAGAATCCAGTGGGCTCAGATGACAGCAGGGGTAATGAAAGTAGTAAATCTGAACTGAAACAAATTCCAAAGTACCTCCGATATGCATTTTTGGAGGAAAACTCTACATCGCTGGTGATCATTTCTTCTTCACCGACCAAGGATGAAGAGGCTAAGTTACTAAAGGTGTTAAGACAATACAAAGCTGCTTTGGGTTGGTCTATAGCTGATATCAAGGGGATAAGTCCTACGGTTTTTATGTACAAAATCCTCATGGAAGACTCTTACAAGCCATCTATTGAACATCAAAGGAGACTATATCCAGCTATGAAAGAAGCGATGAAAGTAGAGATACTCAATCTACTGAAGGTAGGGATTATATTTGCTATTTTAGATAGTGCATGGGTTAGTCCAGTACATGTGGTACCAAAGAGAGGTGGAAGACAGTACTCAAGAATGACATCAACGAGCTGATACCTACGAGAACATTGACTGGTTGGAGGGTTTGCATCGATCATAAAAGGTTGAAGAAAGCAACTAGAAAAGATCATTTTCCACTTCCATTCATTGATCAAATACTGGGCAGACTAGTGGCTACTTTTATTATTGTTTTCTTTAACGGTTATTCTGGCTACAATCAGATTGCAATAACACCAGAGGATCAGAAGAAGATTACATTCACATGCCCATATGGGACTTTTACTTACAAATGAATGCTGTTTGGATTATGCAATGCTCCAACCACTTTTCAGAGATGTATGATGGCTATCTTTGCAGACATGGTAGAGAAAATCATAGAGGGATTTATGGGTGATTTTTATATTTTTCGTACTTCTTTTGATAAATGCCTTTACAATCTTTCTTTAGTGTTGCAATACTGTAAAGAAAAGAATTTAGTTCTTAACTGCGACAAGTTTCATTTCATGGTACAAGAAGGAATCGTGTTAAGCCACCATGTTTCAGCAAAAGGATTGGAAGTCGATAGAGCTAAGATAGATACAATAGCAAGGCTACCACCACCCACTAATGTCAAAGGAATTCGAACTTTCTTAGGTCACGCTAGGTTCTATAGGAGATTTATCAAAGATTTCTAAAAAATTGCTAAACCTCTTTGCAACCTTTTGGAGAAAGACACAACTTTTATCTTAATGTGATGCCAGTGATTATGAAATAAGAGCAGTTTTGGGACAAAGATGTGAAAAGATTTTCGGGCAATTCACTATGCTAGCCAAAACTTGAATGGAGCTCATTAAACTACACCACAACAGAGAAAGAGATGTTTGCAGTTGTCTTTGCTTGTGACAAATTCAGGTCTTATTTAATTGTCACCAAAGTATTCATCTACATAGATCATGCAGTGATCCGGTATCTATTTGAAAAGAAAGATGCTAAGCCTCACTTAATTCGGTGGGTTTTTTTGTTACAAGAATTCGTTATGGAAATTCGAGATAAGAAAGGCAGTGAGAATGTGATTGCTGATCATCTTTCAAGGTTGGAGAATGAAGAGCTGATATATAAGACTCAGATTCAAGAATCTTTTACTGACGAGCTTCTATTAGCAGTTTCTCAAGGATCTTGTGGTATGCTAATTTTGTAAACTACTTGGCTTGTGGAAGGATGCCACCTAACTTGAATTCTCACCAAAAGAAGAAATTCATAGATGATGTCAAGTCATATCTATGGGATGATCTACTTCTCTTCAGAAAATGCATGGATATGATGATTAAGAGGTGTGTCCCGGTGGAAGAGACAAAATCAATTATGGAACATTGTCATTCCTCACCTTATGGAGGTCACTTCGGTCCTACACATATTGTCTCTAAGGTATTATCGTCAGGATTTTATTGGCCAACTCTTTTCAAGGAATGTTACACACTTGTGAAGACATGTGACCATCGTCAACGTACGGGAAATATCTCATGAGCTTCCATTGACTAATATGCTCGAGATGGAATTATTTGATGTGTGGGGTATAGACTTCATGGGTCTATTTACATCGTCCTTCGGCGAGGTATATATCCTTCTTGCAGTTGACTATCTCTCCAAATGGATTGAGGCCATTGCTACACCAACAAATGATGCAAATATTGTTTTGAAGTTTCTACTTCACGCAGTTTGGCGCTCCTAGGGCAATAGTAAGTGATGAAGGTACACATTTTTGTAATAAACTTTTCAATTCCCTTTTAGCTAAATACAATGTCAAGTACAAACTAGCACTTGGTTATCATCCCTAATCCAATGAACAAGCTGAAGTCTCCAACAAGGAGATTAAACAAATATTGGAGAAAATAGTGAAAAGCAACTGCAAGGATTGGGCTCATAAACTTGATGAAGCACTGTGGGCATATCGAGCAGCTTCCAAAATGCCAATTGGAAGTCACCTTATCGTTTGGTATTTGGAAAAGCATCTCACCTACCAGTCGAATTAGAGCATCTAGCCTATTGGGCTGCGAAGACATTGAACATGACATTAGCAGGTGTACAACGTTTATTTCAGCTCGACAAACTTGATGAATTTCGAAACGAAGCATATGAAAATGCAAAAATATACAAGGAGCGAACAAAGCTTTGGCACAATAAGAGGATTTTACGGAGGGAATTCAACCCAGGAGAATGAGGTCGTTTGTTCAATTCTCACTTGAAACTTTTTCCGGGTAAGCTTAGATTACGATGATCGAGACCATTCGTAGTCCATAAGGTGTACCCCTTGGTTCAGTGGAACTGATAAGCAAGGTTGGTTCTATATTTAAGGCAAACGGTCAACAACTCAAACATTATTACAATGAAGAAGATCGGGATGTGGAATAAATTACCTTTGGAGATTCAACTTAGATCTACATCTTCTCAAGCTAATAACATTAAAGAAGTGCTTCTTGGGAGGCAACCCAAACTTTATTTTAGTTTTCAATTCATTCTATAGGATTTTCCCATTTTGGTTATGTTAGTAACGCTGTGTTTGTGTTTTTATACGTACATTCTCAAGTGAGGAGTATCGGACTTAGATGACTATGGGAAAGGGCCATGGTGGGGCTTGGAGGTAAAAAAAAATTCTGCTATTTTTTACAGTAAGCTGAGCGCTGCAGTGTCCCTTTTTTTAAAAAAAATTCTTTTTTAGTAAGGCCCTCTTTTTTCGTCTTCATCTTCTTTACGATTCCCTTCTCTCTCCTCTTTTGGGATGTTCCATATGATGACTACTCAAGGTTGCATGATGAGGGAGTTGACCTAGCCATATTAATTCTGACGCTTACTCGTGACGATACCGAATGGAAACGGAATGCAAGTATGGTGACTAATTTTTTTACTTTCGGCTTGACAAGTAATTGTAAGGTTTAGCATCACTTCATTTCTGCCAAACTAGTTTCCAGTAGCAAACTTAATGAGGTGACGAAAGAGCGGGCTATATTGAATTATGCAATTCAGTAGGGATACTCTATCGATGTTGGGAAGATTATTCATAACAGTATCCTGGGAATCTTAGCCGAGTCAGCTACTGGGAGCTTGGGACACCCTTCCATAGTCTCTGATCTTTGTATACAATGGGGGTGTTACCACGCTTAAATCTGAAGAAGTGTTACACCCTCGACCCGCACTCACGAGGGACTTCCAGGACAAGCTCGCATGGCTGTAAGATAGGCCCAGCTTCTCTCAGTTCTCTCATTAGTCACCATCGTCCCCATCATCTCCTCAAGCTGGTGATGCTATAGGGAAAATACTTCGACTGCTCGAGGCGATGGACTTGCGAATGACTCATTAGCAGGAAGGAATGCATGGGCGAGTGGATTAGTTGAAGTCATCCATTTATGACCAGTTTCAATAGTTGAATGCTTGCATTGCGGTCATGGCTTTTACGTACCATGAATTTACATTCCCACTACCACCGTTGTTTCTATCTCATTCCCAACATCCAGCTCTACCGGATGACGACGAGGATATTTGATGTTTTCACTAAGGCACCCTTTCCCTTATATCTTTTTCTCATTGGGGACAATATATTCTTTAAATTTAGGGGTGATACTTTAATATAAGTGTCGTCTAATGGTCTAATTACTTGTGTGAGTGTGTGTGTTTAATTTATTTGCCTTAGTGTACTTGTGTGAAAAAAAAATCGCATGCTTGTGTGAGTTAGTTGGCATGTCTGACAATAACAAATATATTGAATCACGAATTGATCTATGAATGGTGAATAAATTGCACACTTAGATTAATTTTTACTTTTCCATGTAAAAGGTGATATA
>CAIGRK010001510.1:0-21776 GCA_903798315.1 Fraxinus greggii | reverse complement strand
TACTTATTCTGATATTATTGCTTGTAAAATCTGGAATGCTTGTTGCTGATGCTAACTTGATACTATTTTTTTGGTCTTTTTGTTTATATATCGAATTTTAGACAAATATAAATGTAATTTAACATTATTAGTTCTTGTTTAAATATATATTTTAACTTGTTTTAAATATATAACTATAATGTCGATAGGTAAACCGCGGATTAAAACAGAACCAAACTGCAAATAATGGTTCGGTTTGGAAAAATTCCAAACCGCATGAATTGGTTTGAGTTGAAAATATAACATAAACCGCCCAAACCGAATCATTTTCACCCCTAATGTCATTCTCGTGGAGTGCTTGCCAAATTGCATTAAAAATGATTTTTTAAAAAACACAGCTTATTTTTTCTTATATAGTACAATTTTTTAAACAATTGACAATCTTATTGGAAATGGTCTTAGGGTTAGAAAGCGTTTTTTTTTTTGGATATGTTGATAAGTAGAGTTTAATTGAGATCTATTTGACATTTTATTAAAACAGTAAGTACAAGATTATAAATATAAATGATTAATTTTAGCTTGTCATATAAGTTGAACATTGAGATTGTTCAAGGAATCTCCAAATTTGAACTTGTCTATTATGTCATCGTAAAAAACTTTAGAGAACTATTTATTTGATTGCAATGAACACCTATAATTTCAGAAAAAATGAGTTTTTGGACTTTAAAATGGATAATTATATTAACGCTACACTTTTTCTGACTGCATCATTTTTAATCACAATGAAGGTCTCAGATGTTTGTTCATGTTAGATAAATTCGTGCATGAATTATATTTAGCTAACCAAAAAATTGTTGGATAAATTGATGCATAATTTATATTTCGGTAATAAACAATACAAGCATGCAAATGGAATAGAGTAAAAACTTACTGAAATTATGGTACATACATATAATGAACAAATCACGACATACTCAAACGTTAAAAATGAAGTGAAGCGAGGTATATGAATGCAAATCTTCTTAAGATGAATTTCGTCCCTTGCGCGGGTGCTAACATGATCAAATGAACGTCCGTTTCCCAATATACAACACTTCTTCCAAAATTAATATAGCAAAATATTAATTTTGTAGAGCGAACCAACATTTTGAATAGTAAGTATCGAACATGAAATTCAAAATAATATGAAAATTATTTTGATAGAATATAGAAAATGAATGAATTAGAAATCAATTTTATGGAATTGATTTGGAGTGAATAAAATGGAATTTGGATGGTCCTATTTATAGTTATTCAAGTGTCTTTTCGAATGGTCACATTTTTTTGGCAAACTTAATTTCAACCGTTAGATCACACAATTGCATATCTAATGATGTGGATTGCATCCTCTCAAAAGGTCATACCAATTCGAAATTTTTTTTATATGCATTATTTGCATTTGAAGAGTTGTTTCCAATTGATGCACTTATTAGAGACTTTTCCAATTCACATATTTTAATCCTTGTATTACTTTAAAATTCAAATAGTTCACTCTTGCACTAATATTTCAAAATTTTTTGTCGCATTCTTTTCTTTAATGTTTTATAAATTAGCATACTCATCCCCGATGATAGTTTTCGTCCAAAAAAAAAAAATATTATGAAGGTGGGGAAAGACTTGGGGCCCGTTGGCATAACTTTTGGAAAGTCAGCTTTCGAAACTCAAAAGTTACTTTAGGAACTGTTTGACTAATTTTACAAAGTGTTATTGCAATTAAAAGGATTTTTAGAAAAAAGTTGGTTTAATGTGATTTTCTCTAAAAGCACTTCCGAAACAGGAAGTGCTTTTAAAAATTAATTTTCAAACAAAAATTAAGAAGATTTCATCCAAAAATTCTTTTACGTAAAGTAAAAGTAGAAACAAAAGCTATGCGCTCTTATTTATTCATCATATTGTTTAAATAAGAAAAAAAAAATAAACAAAATATTTACCCCTTATTTCAAAACACACTAGAAATCATCGTTAAAGATAAGATGTGCTATTTGATTTATTGGTAAGATAATAATGCAATAAAAAAACTTGGAAGGATAATTGAAAAAATAACCGAATGTTGAAGACCATTATTGCTATAAAAACATGGTGCAATTAGCATAAACTGTGGTGTAAACATGTTAAAGATAAGATGTGCTATTTAATTTATTGGTAAGATAATAATGCAATAAAAAAACTTGGAAGGATAATTGTAAAAATAACCGAATGTTGAAGACTATTATTGCTATTAAAACATGGTGCAATTAGCATAAACTGTGGTGTAAACATAAATTTCCCTTAGAAAATCATAGCAAAGTAGGGATATTAAACCTAGGCTAATAATCCAAATAATTCCAATGATTCAACAGTAATATTTACAAAAAAAGACAATCTGTATTTAAAAATATACAGCAAGAATTCGTGTCGTTAATATTTTTTAGTAAAAGGACAATTTTTACTTAGAAATTTACAAAGGGGGAAAACTGTGGTTACATACGGAGATAATGAACGCAGTAAATGAGGAAGTACTATTTCTCTTACAATGAAGACAGGAGTTAAAGGAAAAATGCAAAGTAGTAAAAGAAGAAATACTACTTCCCTTAATAGATATAACATGTGTAAAACCCAAAATGTCTTCCCAAATTAGACGAATAGAGCAAGGCATGTTAACATGAAGATGAAACCAGTGGACCACCACATTAGAATCTGTTTCTATAAAGGTTCTGTCAATGCCAAGGGCATAGCATATTGGAGGCCTATCTTAAGAATTGATACCTCCGCTAAAGTGTTAGTACCAACTCCGAGATAGTGATAGAACCCAAAAATAATCTTCCCTTGCCAATCCCGAAGAAATCCACTGCAACCAGATGGGCATGGATTTTCAGCACTTGCCCCATCAATATTAAGTTTATTACAACCCTGCTTAGGAGGGGACTATTTTACAAGAAACGGGCTTTTACTCGAATTGGTACCAAAGAAATGTGAAGAACCTGGGAAAAAGAGGAGGAAGGAGACAATTTTTTTGGTTTAACTATACCATTCATTTCACGTAGCCAGCTTTTTACCTTAGCATAGATTTTTGTAAGTTTATGGACTCATCTTTAAATCTTGCAGAATTTCTGGCCAACCAAAGCTCCTAGGATGGAAGATGAGGAATAAGGTTAGCCATAAGATGTTCTTACGTGTACCCTCCAAAATGAGCATTCCAAAATAGCATGATGGACCGCTAAGATATATTAACAGGAATTTGAATTCCAAATATTTTTCCAGAATATTATCATGCTCGAAAAAGCAATAGGGCTGGATGCGAAAACACGATCTATAGTTTCAACATGACCATATGAACATCATTGACATTTGGAGACGATAGGAACCCCACAGCGCCAAATCACTTCATCCACAGGGACCACATTATGCCAAAGGTGCCAACAAAAAAATTGAGATTTTTAATGGCATGGAAGGATTCCAAATGATCTTATAAGGCAGAGAGGAAGATCTAGTATTTCTGAGAAGGGACCAAGCTGAGCTTGTGGAAGATCTACCATTGCTGCAAGGCCGCCATATCAATTCATCTATACCACTACGAAGTGTAACTTGGGAGCATGTTATTTCCTCCATCGAAGGTAAGCTGCCCAAATAAAAAAGTTTTTCCAGGTTCCATTTGCCATTTAAAACTACGTCAAGAAGTCTTAGATTTGGGGTGTTGATGATCCAACCGAGTGAAGCCAAAGTAGCTGAGCCTCTCTATTTGTCATACCAAGATAGAGCACTACCATCGCTGATCAGCCATCTGCTGTGCTCCAAAATGAATGGAAAATGATTTGAAATATGCGTCCAAAGAGATGAATCTTTAATATTAGCAGGAAAGTGAGCAAGGTCAAGGTGATGACTAAGATACTTTTGGCGCATGAAATCAGCCCAGAGTGAGTGCTATGTAATTATTCTCCATGCCATTTTGCATTGAAGTGACTGGATCACATCAAAAAGACTACGAACCCCCAGACCTCCTTCCTCTTGTGGAAAACAAATTTTTTTCCAAGAAATCCAATGGTGTTTAATACCTTCTTCCATTTCTTCTCTAAAAAAATTGGCAAAGAGGGCATGAATTTCTTTAACAACTTTTATGGGGGGAGTGACAACATAAAATAAGTAAATAGGTATAGAACTTAGTACTGACTTGATTAGAGTGAGTTTTCCACCTATTGATAGGAGCTTACCTTTCTATCCCGCTAATTTCTTCCTGATTTTATCAAGCACGGGAGAGAACATAGAAGAGACAGGTTTTCCATAATGCAGAGGAGATCCAAGATAAGTGAAAGTGGGTGAATTTTCTTTGAAGCCTGTTATAGATGCAATGATGCATTTTCTAGAAGCGGCAACACGTTTATGAACTATGAAAGAACTCTTACCCACATTAATTAACTGCCCAGATACAGCTTCATAACATCGAAGAAATCCTATCAAGTTATTAAGGCTACAACGAGTGCCGTTAGTAAACACCAAGAAGTCATCTGCAAAGAGAAGGTGTGATATGGTAGTGCATGTAGATGGAACTTGATAAGGAGCAGTACTACCACCCGCCATAAGTTTTTTAGGCCCCTATTAAGTGGCTCTTCACTGAGAATGAATAATAGTGGTGATAATAGGTCACATTGTCTGAGTCCACGAGATGGAGTGAAGAAACCAGCGAGACTACGATTAATTTTAACAGAAAACCGGAGCGAATTGATAGCATTCTTAATAAGAGATATCCAGGGGTCAACAAATCCAAACGCTTTCAACACTTCTAACAAGTAGTTCCAAGAGACTCTATCAAAAGCCTTAGCCATGTCCACTTTCATAATCACATTGGCACCTTGAGAATGTTTATTAAGATTATGTACTAAGTCTTGAGCCAATGCCACATATTTAGATATCATCCTACCAGTAACAAAACCACCTTGATTCGTAGAAATTAATTTTGGAAGAATCAAAATCAAGTAGTTTGTGACTATTTTGGATATGATTTTGTAAAAAACCCGACAAAGACTAATTAGTCTATAATCCTGAAACGTCTTGGGATCTTTTGATTTTGGCACCAAAGCAATGACATGCCGAGGCCCTCAAAGCATCATTAAGTTCTTTTCCCCTAAAAATTCGCGAACTGCCTCAATAACATCTTCAGTTACATAGGCCAAGCATGTATAAAAATAGATGAAGTAAAGCCATCAGGGCCCAGGGCAGAGTCTTCAAGTATTGCCTTAACTGTAGCAAGGATTTCTGCATCAGAGACCTCCTTCAATAGCATGTTATTATCAGAATCGGTCACTAATCTATGTATAAGAGATGTCATGTCCTTATATTCAGTAGTAGCAGTATCCTCTACTTTGAGATGGTTGTTTTTTTAAAAAAAAAAATCAATGGCGGCTTCCTGCATATCTTTTTGGTTAGTTAGAACACCTATTTTAGTAGTGATGCTGAAGAAAGCAGTGTTTTTATCCCCACAAGACAACTACTTAACCCATGACTGTTGCTTCTTAGAAATTTCCTCTTGTTGTAAGAGACTATCAAAATCACACTTTAAAGCAGCAAGATTAGCATCCAAAGTTGGATCAGATTGAACGTTATTCTCAAGGATAAGTATTTTATCACGAATGTTGTTGATTTTTTGAAAAATATTCCCAAAGATAACTTTGCTCCAAAGTTTAAGATCAGCCTTTAATCTCTTCAATTTATAAGAAATATGAGCTAAACCAGAAAGAGAGCAAGGTCTGGTCCAGGATTCAGTTACCATAGGTATCAAGGCCGAATGTTGAAGCCACATTTTTTGAAATCGAAAGCTAGTAGGTCCCCTGTTATTATCTTCCTTTGTGCGAATAAGAAGAGGGTATGATCAGAATGATTAGGCTCAAAACGTACGACCATAGAGTCTGGGAAAGTAGCCATCCAATTATAATTGACAAGAGCCCTGTCGAGTTGTTTCCATAATAATATGCCATTTCTGTTATGATGCCATGTAAATCTAGAGCTTGTGAAGGGGGGACATCATACAGAGAATTTGTATCTATGAATTGCACAAAGGCATGCTTAGCAGCTCGCATAATCGGGCCATCTCCAAGTTTCTCTTCATCAGTTTTCACTATATTAAAATCCCCTACCGACATAACAGGTAGATTGGTAGCTAAGATAGGGGCAAGTGGTGATTAAAGAGTTCTCCGCATCAAATAATCACACTTAGCATATACCACCACCAACACAATAGTTACCCCCTTCCAATCCAAAGCGACAGCTAGAAATTGATTTGTAGCTCCTAGCACGTTAAAGTTATGATTGCCACGTAAACATAGCTACACTTTTCCTCCTTCACCTTCATTAGAATAGACTTGAGTGAGGCCAAACTTTTTAGCAAAATGAGGAGCTTGCTCAAAAGGTACCATAGGTTCAAGAATGGCCAGAAAAGCAATGTTGTAATTACGAAAAATAAATTTAAGATGGAAGGTTGTAGATGCATTATCAACCCCCTTAGCATTCCAAACTAGGAATGTACTCATAAATAAACAAATATTGATAGGTATCTCTGGCCATAAGGTCAGAGACAAGACCAAGCTTCCTATTGTGTCTATTATTGGCTCTTATGTCTGGAGTATCTGAATCAGAATGGCAAACATCATCTCTCTCAGTACAAACATTTTTATCACCGCCATTCCGCCATGGAACCTCCAAGTTTAAAGTATCAACTGAAGCATCAAAGGAGTTACCTATAGGAATTTCATCAATTACGCAAGTGGGGATCATGGATTGAGGTGAACCCAGAGACCTCCTATTAACTATAATAAATTCTCCTTCTAGTTCTATGGCTCCAGTCTCACCTCTTGAAGCCTTATTGAGGGTCCCATCTCTTCCCTATTTTCTCCTATGGCATTAACTTCTACTTGATTGTGCTCTTCAACAAATGTGTCATCCTCTATAGGAGACGAATTTTTCAATCCCTCATCTTTCACCACAAAACCCTCACTATTTTTTTCACTATTGACATCTTTTCCATTTTCATGTGTAGGTAACTGATTTAATTCATTTTCCCCTGCTGCTGGAGCATCGACTTTCAGATTAATATCAGAGGGAGTGGGGCGGGGTAACTCTATTTAGTATCCTTTTTATTGGCATCTAGAGGATTATAATGTCTTTTGTTCAATCGATTACATTCAACTTTCTCATGACCATGCAAACGACAGTGAACGCAGTATTTAGGGGATCTCTCATATATAACCTCTTGCCAGAATCCTTTACCATTATCAGAACCAATCCACATAACATTTTCCCTAGCCACTGAGATATCTATTTTAACACAGACTCTGGCATAACTGGGTCTAGTGAAGGTGATAGTTGGGAGATCAGTGTCTAAATATTTACCTAGGGGCCTCACTATAGCTTGCAACTAAGAAGGGATGCAGAAATTTAATGGGAGAAGGGGCAATCGAATCCATACCGGAGTGGCTAGGGACTCTTCTTTTACATTGAAATCTCTTGACCATTTGAATAGACGGAACAGGGAACCTTCGATTGAATGTGAATCACGTGTCCAGGTTCTTGAGAAGTCCTCTGCATTTTGGAGCTTAATCAGAACGTGTCACCTAAAGATGAAGCTGACTATTGGAATAGCAGATAACCCCCATTTGGTGCTGATATGGTGACGAATCACATCCATTCGAGGGCGAGACTTGGAGAACTTGACAATGAGGGCGTATTAAACAGCGGCAACAATCAGTATTTACAAATAACGTTCAAAAAGGGACGTATGTTTAGTGAAAATATAGGGCTTTAATATACCTTGTGGTTTGAGCAAAAACATATTTTTAGATAGACTTCACTTTAGCAAATAGGGTTTGAGACGAACATATTTTTAGAAGATAGAGGATATTAAAAGAGAGATCTTTGATATGTTTGGTGCCATGTGATATATTTCTTCAGATGCGTCCCTTAATTTGCAAAATTGATATGAAAGTAGTAAAATAAATTAATGTTATTAAATAGTGCAAATTAATAATTTCAATACTATTCCAAACAACAGTAACATTGTGCATTCTTAGAATGTAATAGTGTACCTAATTATATTACACTGTTAAAATTACTTTGGATAAGAATGTTTGGTTTAGTATATTAGGAGTAGGGAGTAGGTTATTAATGTGTGAGTTGTGTAATGTGCATGCAGCAAAATCGTACTTTGTTGGGCATACTTTACTCTTACGCTTGAAGATAAGGCTTGAATGCAAAATATTTAAACTATAGAAATACAAATTGTGGTCTAAAGACATAATAAGAACAAAGCCTTAAAATCGATAGATTCCTTTTTCATATTTATTCAACGAGTTCTAAATTGTAAAACGGTATTTTGTATTAGAAAATATGTATTTGAAAACAACTTGATATCACAAATAATATTATTTGATAAGAGGACATATCTTGCGATAGTCAACCATATCTTTTGTGATCTTCACATTTCCGGTATGTGATAGATCTCTTTCTATAACATGCCATTGAGAGTTTTGATTACTTCGAGTATCCTCTTCATCATCTTGAATATTAATCATATGCTCGTGAGGTACCTAGATAGAATAACTGCTGAATATTGACAAAATTATCTCCAAACCTTGATTCTTTTTCCCATTCTTAGATGTGATTGTTTTTTCCTTTCCCAGTTGTATATATTGGATTCCTAGTATAGGTTATTTTTTTTCCTTCTGAAAAGATCTTGTACAATGGCTATATAATGCCAATTCTTCATATGTAAGTAATAACCATTCATGTACGTATCTTACCCTATTTTTTTTGACTTGGTATCATAACCAGCCCATTGCATTACCCGTCTCTCCATCTCTGACCTATGGCTAAAACACATATTCCTGAAGCTTCAAAAAATCCTCTCTAGAAAGGGACCCCTGCACCCACCATCCCTATTATCCATGTCCAATCCCAAAATTCTGGTTTTACTGCTGGAGTTATCCTTACCGAAACAAGTTAAGACGTATGGTCTCAGATTTTGGAGTTGCAGATTTCTGGACGGGAGAAACTCGACTACATTATGGGAAAGGCACCTATCCCATAACCTACTGATGCTAACTACAGCAAGTGGTATGCTCAAAATCAGAAGGTAAAGGGCTAGTTACTTACGTCTATGTCACTTGAAATCATGAAACGTTACCTCAACTCGCGGACGGCACGGGAAATCTGGATCACCCTCGCCAAAGCCTTTTATGATGGCTCGGATGAATCTCAATTTTTTTCCCTGAACCAGCGAGCCTTCTCTACGAAACAGGTTGGTCGCCCCGTATCTACTTATTATGGTGAATTGATTGAAATCTTCCAAGAGTTGGACCACCGTGATAAATTGTCATGAAAGACCCAAATGATGTGGATATATATAAGAAATCTGTTGAATAGTACCATGTCCATATCTTCCTGAATGGGTTGGATGCCGAGTTTGAGTCACTTCGTGGCGAAATACTCCGCAAGGACCCTGCCCTTGATTTTGAAGAAACTTATGCTTGTGTTCGTCGCGAGGCTGCTCATCGCCTGACCATTCTTGGTGACATTGCCCCTTCGGAACCCTCTACCATGGTAGTTAGTGGGTCTAAACTGTACCAGACCAAGCATCGTAACTCTGGATCTCAAACTCGTAATACTAGATCCCAGGAGCGCCTCTGCACTTATTGTGGTGAAACTGGGCACACCAAGTCTCGCTGCTATGAATTGATCGACTATTCGGAGTGGTGGGATTCCACCAAAGCCCCTCGTAGATAGAATTCTAAATCACATGCTTCTATAGCCGTGGTTGAGCCCAATTACCGTTTATTTGGCGCTGCACCTGAACTTACCAAAGCAACTTCTTTGGCTGCCACTATAGATAATATTGGTAAGCTCTTTAATGCCTCTACTACTAGTCATAATAATACATGGATAATTGATTTAGGTGCAACGAATCATATGACCTTTGACATTTGTGGCCTTCAATCTATTAAATCTTCTACCCAACCTATCGTGGCCACCGCTAATGGAGACTCCGCTCCTGTGATTGGTGAAAGCTCCATCACTCTAACTCCCAATTTGAATTTAGACTCTGTTTTAGTTGTTCCCTCTCTTAATCATAACTTGTTGTCCGTTGCTCAAATGACTACTGCTTTAAATTGTATTGTGATTTCTTTTCCTAATCTCTGTGTTTTCAAGGATAGCCAGACTCAGAAGACAGTCGCTTATGGTACTAGAAGGGGAAAGCTCTACTACTTGGATCTAATACCGTGAAGCTCGAATCTTGTGGCCCAAGCTCACTCACCTAACACACGTGACACACCCCAGAGTTCTGAAATTTGGCTCTAGCATAGGCGATTATATTCGCACAAGTTATTTCCACAGCTATTTGTAAACTTGAATGTTTCGGATTTTAAGTGTGATATTTGTGAGTTGGCTAAAAGCCATCGTGTTTCATTTCCACGAAGTATGAATAAAAGCTCGACTCCTTTTATGGTAATTCATTCTAATGTACAGGGTCCTGCTAATACCACTTCTCTAAGTAGTGCCTATTGGTTTATTTTGTTTGTTGATGATCATACTCGCATGACTTGGATTTGCCTAATGAAAATAAAGAATAAAGTTAGCTCCTTATTTCGACAATTTTACCAGATGATAATTACACAATATCAGTCTCATATTCAGGTCCTCCGTACCGATCAGACCACATGTCCCAATACCCCTCAGCAAAATGGAGTTGCGGAGTGCAAGAACCATCATCTCCTCTAAGTTGTCTGTGCTTCCTTGTTTGGAGCCCACATGCCAGTTCATTATTGGGGTGAGGCTGTTACTATTGCTACTTATCTCATTAATCGGGTACCCTCTAGCTCCCTTCAGTTTCAAACTCCATTTCATGTTCTTCATACAGCTATATGTGCTCCACCTATGCCAAATCTACCTCGTCGAATCTTTGGTTGTGTTGCTTATATGCATGTGCCCAAATCCTTGACAAATAAACTGGAACCCCGCGCTCTTCGCTGTGTTTTTGTTGGCTATGCCTTGCACCAAAAAGGGTATCGGTGTTATCATCCCCCTTCTCAAAAATTATATGTTACACTTGATGTTGTATTTCATGAAGAGGATATGTATTATTCTGTCCCTATGGCTCCACTTCAGGGGGAGAATCGTAATGAAATGCAGCCTTTAATTGACTCTTTGGACACATTGGATATAAGTGGTGATATCTCAGTTCCAAGTGGTGATGAAAGTCCAACTAAAGCCACTTCTCTGGACACATTGGATATAAGCGGTAGTGGTGATACTCATGCAAATTTGGACCCACCTTCACCTCGATCTAGCTCTCCTGTACCTGTTAACTAATTGTCTTCTTAGGCGGACCCTCTCATCGAAACTCAGGTCATTTCTGAACCCCCTTCTGCATTTTATCCTAAAATACTACCCAATAGAGCCACAAGAGGTAAACCAAAGGTTAACTACGAACCTATCCTTAATTCCAAAGCTAAATATCCTGTCAGTAACTATGTGTCTTACCATAGGTTGTCAAAGGAAAATGAATCCTTTGTAAATCAATTATCTATTGTATCTATTCCTAATAGTGTGCAAGAGGCATTAGACGATTCAAAATGGAAGGAAGCAATGAATGATGAAATGAGGTCTCTCCAAAAGAACTCAACATGGGAAGTTGTTGACTTACTTGACGGAAAGAAGCCAGTTGGATGCCGACGGTCTTCACCATTAAACATAAAGTAGATGGCACAGTTGAACGCTTCAAAGCAAGACTGGTTGCCAAAGAATACACACAAACCTATGGGATTGACTATATGGAGACATTTGTACTAGTAGCTAAGATCAACACCGTCTGCATCCTTCTTTCCCTTGCTGCAAATTTGGACTGGCCTCTATACCAATTTGATGTGAAAAATGCTTTTCTACGTGGAGAACTACAAAAAGAAGTATATATGGAGTTGTTCCCTGGATGTAATATACAGACTAAAACTTGCAGACAAGTCTGTAAACTAAAAAAGGCTATATATGGCTTGAAGTAGTCTCCTAGATCATGGTTTGGACGTTTACAAGGGCTATGAAAGCTTTTGGATACAAAAAAAAGCAATTCAAATTATACTCTATTCTTGAAACATAGTANATGTAATATACAGACTAAAACTTGCAGACAAGTCTGTAAACTAAAAAAGGCTATATATGGCTTGAAGTAGTCTCCTAGATCATGGTTTGGACGTTTACAAGGGCTATGAAAGCTTTTGGATACAAAAAAAAGCAATTCAGATCATACTCTATTCTTGAAACATAGTAAAGGGAAGATCACTGCTCTGATCGTGTATGTTGATGATATGATAGTAACAGGAAATGACTCAGAGGAAAAGAAGGCACTGCAAAGCTACCTCTCTCGGAAGTTCGAAATGAAAGATCTTGGTTAGCTGAAATTTTCTCTTGGGATTGAAGTGTCTAGATCAAAGAAAGGTATTTTTCCATCCCAACGGAAATATACCTTGGATTTGTTGAAGGAAACATGTATGATAACACGTCGTCCAGTTTGCATGCCTATGGAAGAGAATTTGAAACTAGGAATACATCCAAATCAAGTTCCTACCAATAAGGAATGCTTTCAGAGATTAGTTGGGAAGTTAATTTACCTTGCACATACTCGTCCTGACTTGGCCTACCGTTAAGTGTTGTCAGTCAGTTTATGCACTCTCCAAGTAAAGAACATATAAATGTAGTCATTCGTATCTTGCGCTACTTGAAGTCATCTCCTGGGAAGGTATCATATTTACCAAACGAGATAACTTGGATATTGAAGGATACACTGATGCAGACTAGCCGGGTCAATTGAAAAAAGACGCTCTACATCTGGGTATTTCACATTCGTAGTGGAAACCTAGTTATTTGGCGTAGCAAGAAACAAAATGTAGTGGCCTTATCTAGTGCTGAGTCCAAATATAAAGGAATGACAAAAGCAATATGGGAGTTACTATCGATAAGAAATTTGATACAGGATTTATGCATCGAACAAATTCGTCGTATGAAGTTATACTGTGATAACAAGGCAGCATGTGATATTGCTTACAATCTAGTCCCACATGATCGAACCAAATATGTTGAAGTTGATCGGTACTTTATCAAGGAAAAACTAGATGCAAAGATTATTGAAGTGCCCCATATCCTACAACAAGATCAACTTGCAGATGTGCTCATTAAACCATTACCAACCCAAGCATTTAATTGTATTCTCGACAAGTTGGGCACGTGTGATATCTATGCACCAACTTGAAGGGGAGTGTTGAATATTCACAAAATTATCTCCAAGCCTTGATTATTTTTTCCATTCTTAGATGTGATTGTTTTTTCCTTTCCCGGTTGTATATATTGGTTTCCTAGTATAGGTTATTATTTTTTTTCCTTCTGAAAAGATCTTGTACAATGGCTATATAATGCCAATTCTTCAGCTGTAAGTAATAACCTTTCCTGTACGTATCTTACCCTATTGTTTTTGACTTAACTTGTCCATTACAACTCATTGGACTGCTCGACTTCTAACAACTCTTGGACTCGAGATTAGGCTTAAATTTATCATAATCATATTTCACAAATCAGCCAAATTGTATAATTAATTGTGAGTCACCATAAAGATGGAGCTCTCTATACGTTGTCTTTTTTTTTTTTTTTTTGCCGGATTTTCTTGAATAATAATTATGAAAATAAAGAGCTGTGGATTCAGTTTTGGTTGGTGATGCTTTTGCTGGTTCCTTTCATTTGTTATAGCTGGTGGAACTGAAAAATGGGGAGACATACAATGGGCATTTGGTAAATTGCGACACTTGGATGAACATTCATCTCCGTGAAGTTATATGTACCTCCAAGGTTCTTTATCTCTTCTCTTGAATTTATTATTATGAAACCTTGATGTATTCTTTTCCCCTTTTCCTTTTCTTTTGATTCTCTTCTCTTGAATTTATTATTATGAAACCTTGATGTATTCTTTTCCCTTTTTCCTTTTCTTTTGATTGATTTTTTTATGCTTTTTTATGGTTTTATACTATAGGATGGAGATAAGTTTTGGCGGATGCCTGAATGCTACATCAGGGGAAATACGATTAAGTATCTTAGAGTTCCGGATGAGGTATGCTTTAGAACATCTTTTTGTCTGCAGGTTGTTTTATGTTCTACTTGTCCTATTTGGTTTTCTGCTAGTAATTTACCTGTTCGCTTATTTTCCACTGTTGAAATTAGATATAGGATTTTGTCAAAGGAGCTTATTTAGATTTCTTTTTTGGGATAATATACGACATAATTTCTCCATACCTTAATTGGTAGAGTGACATTGTGCTAGATTTATACGTACACTATCTTTTGCGCTGTATTTTGGTATAAAGATGAATGTAGTGTGAATGCGGTTGTCAGTAATGGGCATAGTTTGAGTTCTTTGGTGAACTCTCCACTAGACTTTGTGTTGGCATAGCCTCATTTCGTAGGGAGCTTTATTCAAGTGTATCTGCTTTGAATGGAATCACCGATCAGTGGCAGCAGTTGTATATCTTATCTTGTGAACTCTCTCTGAATATGACATATCAACATAATTGAATTTGTTGTTGGTAGTCAAAATGTTGTTTCCCATGCAGATATAAATTTAAATGTCTTCACTTTCTGAAAGCAAGCAGCATTTATTTCAAACTTTACCCTTAAAAGAATTTATTTATCCTTTTTTTTTGTGTGTGTGTGTGTGTGTGTGTGTGTGGTTTTTTACTATGTGGGGTGGGGTGGGTAGGTGGGATATCAAACAAATGGTTTCTCCTCCACTCCTTCCCGAGCAATGGCTTTTTATCAACTTCGTTTCTTAAATTATTGTAGTAATACACTGATTTATTATTGGTGTGGTCCATATGTGAATTAATGGCATCATTTGGAGGAAGTTTTTAATTGGAATGCATAATCTTCCTGCGAAGTTTTGGAAATCCATTGTATTCACCTAAATGCTTGATGATTGAATGCTTTAGTGTCTCTTTCATAGTTTCATTGCTGTTTTTTTTTTTGTTTTTTTGGTTATATTGTCACTCTGTTCTGTGATCTAATATTGTAATAAATTAACAAAACTTCCGTGAATTATTTTTTTGTCTTCCTTCTAGATGATTGAGCAGCATTGACGTATTGAATCTTCTTGCATTGTAGGTAATTGATAAAGTTCAAGAAGAGACAAAGAGTCGTTCTGGTATGCTCTGCCTTTTGTTTCGTCTCTGTCTTTCCATTTAAAATCTGAATAATTATCTGCAGACATCTTATCGAGTGGGATGGGTCCTTTATTTTATCAAAAGCAAGGTCCTAGAGACTCTGTGATTTAGAAATCAGTTGTTCCAGGAATTGCAGTCAATTATTTTCTAATGTTATGAATGCTTCCTTTTTCATTTGACACTGTCTGACTGAATGGATGCCTCTTCTTAGTGCTGCATATATAATTATGCTCATCCTGCTTGTGTCATGCCTTCAATATTTATTTTTATTATCTTCTTCTGAAGTCAATTGGTATCTTTTGAATATACTCAGATAGGAGGCCACCTGGAGTAGGGCGCGGAAGAGGTAGAGGCAGAGAGGATGGCTCAAAACCAAAAGGTATTGGCCGTGGCATGGAGGACGGAGCTGCTAGAGGCATGGGTGGAGGTCGAGGCAGAGGTGGATCTGGAGGAAAGGCTAGTGGAAGCAGAGGTAGATCCTTTTATTTGAATTTCTTAAAGCTTGGAGCTGTACTGGTGCATGACCTAACATATCCATTGTTGCTTAGCTATGTGGTTGAAGCTGTTTTATAAGACCATCCGAGTCTTCTTTTATATATAGCTACTCGCACATAATTAAACAATTTGTTGATTTGATTAGTATTTGATATACTATGCTTGGTAGCTAATTCATGAAGTGTGAGCTACATTTTCCGAAGAGACAGACGTACTTAAAATAGAAAATAATTGATTTTGTCATCTACGTTAATAACAGGATTTGTATGCAACTGTTTTTTAGACCATCTGTGGATATCCATCCTTGTCCCTACTCAGCACGAGTACATTAATGAAATGTTTTTATGACCTTTCATATATGTATATGTGCTGTATCACAAGAATAAACCATTATTATCTTGTGCCAGGTGGAGGGCGAGGCTGAGGATACGAAGGGTAGATGTCAATGCAGCTGAAGGGGGATGGTCTGCCGTTTTTCAGAGGCCACAATATCCTACTCGCGCGAGATACATTCTACTCTTGCATGATGAGGCAATATAAATGTGCCTTTTTGGTATTTTCAGTATTATTGGATTGTCCTAGTATGACGAAGTTGTTATTGCTAATAGGTTGGTAGAAAAACCTTGGTTTTACGAGTACGGATATGCCATTATAAATGTTCTTTGGTCGGATTTATGTATGTAACACTTGACAATTAGATTTGCAAAGTTTCTTTGTCTTTACTAGACCCCAGAATGGATTGTGCAATATTAAAGGGCGATATTTCAACTTTTTAGTATTAATTGTCTGTGCTAGTTATATTCTCTTAAAAATTTGGCCTCAGACGTCCCATACTGGATGAATAATTCCAAAATGTGTGTGAGAATTAATAATGTGGTCTGACTGGATACTGAAAATGCCAAGATGGGAAATTGTGGGAAATTGTGTAGAGATTATCTAAAGAGAGCATCTGTAATTTGCATTTTTAAACTGTTCTAATTGGGCCAAGAATGGGTAATGTGTCGACAATTGCACAGCGTAAATTGTACGCGTCGAGAGTCGGAGGGAATTCGTATTATGATTATCCCTGTTACCCAAAAAGTGCAGAAAGACTTTGGTACATATGGGGCAAAACGTTCTGTTCAGTCAAATAGGTGTAAGGCTTAGAACAAGAGTATAGATGCAAGTGGGCACATCATCTGTTGGTGACCTTACCAGATAAGTTAGCTCCGTTCTGAACGATACCAAATTTACAATGTGAATTCTGTGTCCTAGCCAACATCTCATCATGAGAAATTTGATCCAAATTCTTTACTTCATCGGATATCCATGATGGTACCTTGTCTAGTTTGATTGGAGTTCGGGTTACTGAGGGATTTGATGGTCTATAAACTGTCCCCTAATGAAGAATCAGCTCATGTTGTGGAGAACAAGAAACGGGTAATTCAAACCCCAGCAACTCGTCACAAATACAACAGATATAAGTTTCGAAACTGCTCAATCTAGAAGGCAAATAACATAGCTTTCAGTACAAAATCCAGGTAAAATGAACTGTTCATGCTATTAATTATCAATTACCAATCTATATCGGGTGGAATTACACATTTACGAAATTGGGGCAGATTGTGTTTTGAGGTCAGAAGCTTCACTTTCTGCTTTGTCAGCACTCTTCTCTTCAGGCTTTTCAACTTCTAGCTCTGCAAATCACATGGCCAGAGACGTCAGACACGAGTTGAGCACAAAAGCAAGGAAATATGCATGATTTCTAAGCGTAGCTTCAAATGGTAATAGTGTTCCGGCACCTTCTGTTGTCCAGTTTCCGAAAGCGGAATAAAGGCTATAATAGAAGGGCCGTCCCACTTTCCCTTTAAACTCATGGTCACAACATAACATCTTAGATGCACCAAGCATGTTAGGTAGAACTTGTGCACAATATTAGATGCGACTAGATAGTACAATAAGAATTTTAATTTCTTTTCTTCAATGTAGTCAAGTACCCTCTAATCAAACTTGTCAAGCATGCCATATGTAAAACAGTAACCTTGTCCAAATAATAAAACCAGGATTTGTGCTAACCTTCGTCATCACTGTCCTCGAGGTCATCCCTCATAGCATCATCTCCTAGGCTACCCATGTCACCGAATTTCCGTAGAACGCATAAGGAGAAATGCATCAGAAGAGATCATAAGGAAAATCCTACTTTATCTTGACAGTGGGAAAAAGTCCTAACCGAGAAATCCATTCCACCCATATCAAAATCAGCATGACCTGTTCACAGTGAGAATGAATACAATCGATGAAATGTTATCAAAAAGACATAAAGTAAACTGCCTATCTATATAACAGATGGTAGAGATGACTTTGACATCTGAAATTGGTCTCTCCTTATCCTCGTCACTTCAAACTCGTCAATAAGAGAATCTAATGGAAAAGTATCAACAATCTCCTTCTCTATATACACAAGCATGGTATTGGACAAAAAATCATCTTCATTCTATTACGCAACATTGTCTTAATGACACTCATANTCAAAAAGACATAAAGTAAACTGCCTATCTATATAACAGATGGTAGAGATGACTTTGACATCTGAAATTGGTCTCTCCTTATCCTCGTCACTTCAAACTCGTCAATAAGAGAATCTAATGGAAAAGTATCAACAATCTCCTTCTCTATATACACAAGCATGGTATTGGATCTTTTGTTTATGTCCAAGGTTTTTGTATGGTTGAATTTTAAAGTGTAAATTATTAGGTCAATATTTATTAATGGAAAAAAATAAAAAATTTCAAAATTTTGTGGGAGCGAGTCAAAATTTTGCAAGGGCAAAACCGAAAATTATATTACAAATTAACTAAGAATAGTGGACCAGCGGACAATGTCGCGGAAGTTAAAAATATGAGATAAAATCCCCAGATCATATAAGTATTTTCTCACTCGTAATAATAGGAAAAAAGGAACTCAATATTGCAATTATCTACTTTTATCAGCCGTCAATTAATTAAAATAATAATATAAAATTCCTGTAGTTCTTTCACGTGGTCTACGGTATAGACCATATAACAAGAGAAAAGCAACTTCTAATGTAAAAATCCGTTTAGGCTAGACCTGCTGCTAAAATTTTAACAGATGAATAAACACCACACTAGCGGTAAACTTAGAATACGCAAGACATGAAAAAAGCCTCTCACCTCTACATTAACTTCATCGTGAAGATTTAGTTTCAGTTCATACAAATTGTTTTCTGTTCCTGCTGTAGCAGAAAATGTAAAAACTCCCTCCGGATCAAGATTGACTTTTGGATTTTTAGCATCAGGCAGTAGCACTGTAAGATATATCAAATCCTCCCTTTCAGCCCACTTCACCTCAGGATGTCGACTACAAGAAAGTAATCTTCTTAGCTAATAACTCCTTTAGGAAAATTGAGATCAGATGAATATAAAAGACAGCAAAAGGATTAAAAATCTACATTGAGAAATTATCTATGCAATAAAATTCTCCTAATTATTTTTAAGTTGTTACAAAAAGAAATACCATTTGTAGCATTGTATGCTCGTAGTCCTAAAAAGACGACATGCATACTGGCGTACTTTTTTCCCTTCCATATTACTACCTCCGTCTCACAAAGAGAAGCTTATTTACATTTTCAGACAGATTAAGAAAATGTAATTAGTGTAGTTGAAAATATAAATTTTCCTCACATTTTTCTTAATATAACCATACATTAAATAATGGTTTAAACAGAATTTGCTTATATTCGTTGATGACAAGGTACATTAAATAAGGACATAGAAAACTAAAAAATATGTATGTTTTCGAAGTGGCCTATAATTTGGGACCAAACGGAAAAAGAAATCAAGCCTATCTTTGTAGGACAGAGGTAGTATACTTTTACTTTTGGATTTTACATCGTAACAGGACCAGAGATATTATTAGCCACAAATTGGGACCAATGAAATGATGTAAATTTTCAATCTGAAATAAATATATTTTTATCCAGACTGGTACTGATTCACACATAACGTGACAGACAAACAACATATTTTCCAGTCTACACAGGAACTAGAAAATAAGAGTTGTTGTAAAATTACTTAGCCCATCATAGGTGGAGGTGCCAAACCAGCCCGCTATGCCCAAAATAAAAGCCCGGATTGGTCCACAGATTGGGCTGGTTCACATCTGTGCGAGTGCATGGGCTGGCCAACTAATGAAGGCATGTAGATCCGGTGGGTCCAGCAACTATTTGAAGGGAAAAAAAGAAAGAAAGAAAACCCTGACATGAATTTCGAAAGAAAACATAGAAATTAAATAGGATTGGCGGGTTCTGCCTTGATATAAACACAACGGGGAATTTTTCATTTTTTTGGCAATTCTACTTCTAAAAAATTCTTGAGAATCAATTCAGCCTGAACCAGACAGCTCTTTCGATGGCCGTGAGCGGGTCAGATCCCCTTAAAAATGTTACAGCTCCGATTCAAGGCCAAACCAGTAACCAATATGGGTGGGGGCAGTCGCGTACAAAAGGGGATGGCGGTAACCAGCCTTCCCATTTTAACACCTTTAAAAATAGTTATATCGGTGGAGAGTCAAAAGTTCACACGGAAAATGGAAATAGTATAGAAGTTGGAACTAATGTAATGCAACACAAGCTCAAAACAGGATTAAATTCTCTTATGCTGAAAAATTAATAAAGATACTGTAGAAAATATGAAATTGTCCAGTGATATTTCATTGGAGAAAGTGATATAGGACCTCCTCCTATTTTTATTTATTTATTTATTATTATTATTTTTTTTTTGACAAAACCCCAACATGTCCTTGCAACAAAACCCCAACATGTCCTTGCAAGATCTTCTCACCTACTTCTTCCCATCTCAAAAATATGAATGCACAGATTGAACTTAGTTTTGAGTCCATTACTCTCGTCATGGTCACCACACTCTTCCTTCTTCTCACCCTGCACTTGCCCCCTTATCACAAGTAAACTTAAGGTGCACCTCCACTTCAAAGAGGTCTCCCGCTTCACGAACTCAATCAGACACTTTTTTGAGGCTCCACTAAAAGAATTAAATCAAATTCAACTATCAGCAAAAAAAAAAGTGAACAAAAGATGGTGAACTGAATCATTGATAAATTAAATTGGCACGTTGAAAGAGCAACATAAATCAAGGAATCAATTCAGAAGCATTGCACCCATTGAGAAACAAAGAATATCGACATGGTGATTTGGAAAGTACAAAAGAAAAAATGAAAACAACTGCAGCAGAAAACAGAAAGTTACAGACATTGCAGGTGAACAAAACCTAGGCAACTTAGCCACAAATTCATTCTATGAAACGAATTAATCAAGAAAAAATGAAAAAGCAAAAATTTCCATTTCTTACGTGCAAATATTTCGCTTCCATACTGTCAAATCCATCGCATACAACGTACGTTGAAAATAAAACAACGAACTTGTGAATACTACTACGACAACATTATCATCAGAATACAAAAAAATACTGTAAAATAGCTTAAAATGACCAGGATGTATTTATTTGGAATAGATTAAATACTAAGTCCAAAGATTCATAACAGTATATGTTAAGATTGATACCACTTGTTGTGATACCAATCACCGAATTGAAATGTTGAAGTTACATGACAAATAATAATGAAGCATGTGATCACACAAAAAGAACAAGACAAAAATATGGCAGAGGAATTAGGAGATTTTATTGACTCAATAATAATGGAGAAAAGAGAAATTACAATAGATCTTATAATTCTAGTAAATCTATTTTATCACACTACAAAATTGTATAGAATAGCATAGTATTTATAGCGAAACATGCAGGGGGCGTCCAAAACCCTAATAGATGAGTTGTAGTTGAAATAGAATGACAAAAAAATGTGTTAAAACGCAAAACGGCTTGAATCGGATAACATTGTCGCTCTAGCGAGCGACGCCCCGTCGCTCGAGCGACGGGGTAGCGACAGGCGGACGACAAGTTTCGGGTTGTTTTTTTGTCGGCCTTGCTCGAGCGTCCAGCTAGCGAAAAAGCGACGACTTTTCTTCTCGATCCATAA